>JBCNJP010008803.1:0-13976 GCA_039602395.1 Deinandra increscens subsp. villosa
AGGGCTCTATTTATACACCCAAGGGGAAACCCTAGTCTATCTAGAAAGGGTAATTACGTCCATCAAGTAATACCAGATAGGGTCAAATACGTAATTGATTATTTAAGATAAATGATAGAGGACATAAATAAGATTTATATATATATATATATATATATATATATATATATATATATATATATATATATATATAGGGGAAAGATCTATAGAAAACCAAACAATTTCTAAAAAACCAAAAAACCAATTTAATCCAAGGATACTATTGTAATTACACCACCTAATATATAACCCTAAAAAGAAAAACCTCTCCCCCCCAATTCGTCTTCCACACAGCTGCGCACCCCACACCTAATATCCATCTTCCCCAATTTCATCTGCGCTAATCTAGGGTTCGCGATCCTTTGATCCGGTGAGATTTACCTTTGATGATGATATTCTGCGATTCTATGGTTTTGTAAGCCCTAATTCCAGTCCCAAATCGTATTCTCCATCTGCTCAATCTATGGTTCAAACCGTGAATCCATCCTCTGCGCTAATCTAGGTTTCACATATCATCTTCTTCTTCTTCATATAACCCTAATTTCTGTATATCCATCCATGGATACATCCCAATCGATGTCTGGAATCGAATACATCGACTCTAACAACATGATTGTTGTTGAAGGAGTCTCTAATTCATCCAATACTGAATCCGATTCTATACGATCAGATGTAAATACATTCCGTCCTTCTAATCCAGAGGTTTCATCACATAGCGCAGGATCTTCAGGTGCTGTCACTAACAAACGACCTCGTAAACTAATTCCTATAACGCCATTAGCGTATGTTGGCTTCGAAACACACGGTATGGATCCGTTTTTTTTTCTTATTATAATTTTTCATCTATTTTGTTCTGTTTTCTGCCGATTATGATATGTGATTGTATTGTGTATATGATTGTTCTATAATGTTTTAACAACAGTTGCATGATGCAACAATATTTATTGTTGTTATTTCAGTTATCTACATCGTTAAGTATATGTTCGTTTTATACGTTTGTTGTTAAATGATACATAATCCAACATTAATTGTTAAATTTATGTATAATCTACACGATTATATTGTTGTACTACCTATAGCATGATGTTGATGCCTGTTAATATATAAGTTTGATATATATATGCAGTATTAGGGGACCCTGCAGTATTAATGAATGATTTTTATGTTACTGTTGCATTATGCATTGACTATTTTGATGTATTTTTACAGTTTCGTATGTTTACCGACCTTATTACAAATATATGTAACCGCTAACGTTGTTGTGTTTTTTTTTTTAACTTACCATAACAGGTGGTGCCTACAACCGAGTTTTCTCTACTCCCAATGGTAATAAGTTTTACAAGCCGGATGTTCCAGCCGAGTTTGAACCTCCTGTTGGCACCGCTTATGCCTCATGGGAAGACGTTGTTACAATGTATGTAGCGTATGCGAAAAAAGCCGGATTCATGACAAAACATGGCACTCACAAGTACCGCCCCACAACAACCAGCTATCGTTTCATGCATTGTAAGCGTTACGGGAAAACGCAACTTGGTGATTTTAGCATGGCAAACCGTAAGAATAAGCGTTCCACACGTATTAAGAAAACTAATTGTATGGCGTGTATCCGACTTAAAGTGCTTCCCGGCACTTCGGAATATATACTATACGAGTGGCATGAGTTACATAACCATCCTTTGATTGGCCAGGAGTTTATGGATTTTTCCAGTGATCAGCGTGCTATCACATACACGGAACAACATCTAATTCACTCGTTAAGTATGCACAATATTGGCCCGGTCAGAGCTCACAAGGCCAATTGTTCACTAAAGGGAGGTCATCAATTTGTTCGTGGAAAAGGTGTAGACTACAAGAACTTCTATCGCGACATCAGACTTTTTATCCGTGACAGAGATGCTCAGTTAACAGTTGACACACTTGTTGCTCGTACGGAAAACCTCCACAACTTTTACTTCGACCACAAAGTCATTAACGATGAGGTAAGGGGGCTGTTTTGGGCCGATGACGTGTCAAGATGCCATTATGATGAGTTTGGTGACGTTCTTGCATTCGATGCGACATACAAGACGAACAAGTAACGGTTATTTACTTTTTTTTCTGTTTTTCAACATGATTCGTATATGCTTATTCGATATTTTATATGATATTCGTGTATGCATGTGTTTCGATTTGATTAGTTTGTTACTTTGTTGTATATGTGATTTTTTTGTTTTCCTGTATTGATGCATCATGCAACCGTTTTAATATGTTACATGAATATTGTTTGACGTATTAACGCATTGTTCGATTTTATACACGTAGTGTGATACCATTCAAATATTGTTGCATCATGCATCATAACAAAACCTATTTAACATCTACTATAATTTGTTTTCAGATACAAGATGATATTCGTACCCTTTACAGGCGTCGATCACCATACGAAATGCGTCACGTTCGGTGCTGGTTTGATTTGTGATGAGACTATTGAGTCGTATTTGTGGCTGCTCGAAAATTTCTTAAAGGCTCATACTAAACAACCGAGACTTGTGCTGACTGACCAGGACTCTTCGATGAGGCAGGCTGTCCTGAAAGTTTTTCATAAGTCCTCACACCGACTATGCATGTGGCATATTGTTATGAAAATACCTGTTAAGGTATATGTGGTTGTGCTTTGTATTATTGCATCATGCATCACAACATGTAACTTATTCACCATATCTATTTCATTTGCAGTTGAAGGGTTCCAATGTGGACAACGAACAACTTAAGAAGGGAATCAGTAATTTGGTATGGGACCTTCAAATCGAGCCGGATGACTTTGAGCAACGATGGACCGCACTCATGGAAGAGTACAATTTAACCGATCATGAATGGCTTGGCCAAATGTACGCTATCAGGGGAAGGTGGGTACCTTGCTACTTTAAACATCTTGACATGTGTTGTTTAATGAAAACAACGTCGAGATGCGAGAGTACAAATGCAATGTTCAAGGTCAACACCAACAAGTCGAACACGCTGCTTCAATTCCTCATGTGCTTCGACACTGCGATAGACGGTCAACGGCACAAGCAACGTGAGCTTGAATTTGGAATGATGACTACGACGGCAGTGTGTGTTACCCCTTTACGTATTGAACGGCATGCGTCAGAAATATACACACCGGCTTTGTTTCGACTAGTCCAAAAAGAGATAGACAGGGGATTTTTACATTGTTCAACATCTATACCCACGGTCATCGGAAGTGTAAAGCTGTATAACGTAGTCCAGTACAATCAAATGCTCGTCCCCGTCTGCAATTTTGAGGTTATATTTATTATAATTATAAGTTTTCATTTTCTCTGTTGTTATTATAAATATGCATCATGCAATATTATTACGTGTTATACAATATAATGTAACTATGACTTAGGGACCACTATGACTTATGTGCTTATCTTATTTCATACACAGGTCACTTTCGATATACGGGACAAAACAACCTTGTGTTCATGTAATCTGTTTAGACGCATTGGATATTTGTGTCGGCACATCTTTGCTGTGTTTAGACTTGAACAAGTACATGCCATACCCGATCAGTACGTGCCTAAACGCTGGCGTCGTGATACGTTACCGAGGAGGGTATACGACATCTCAAACAGATATTCTGTTGACAACCGTGTTGAAACCAGATTGCGAAACGAGATTTTGGACACTGTGGGCCTTTGCACTGACCGTTTAAGGCGAAACCCTATTGAGCTTTCGGCCCTTTGCGATCAAGTTAAAGCTCTAAAAATAAAGATTTTTGCTGAAGTACCATATGATCCGGACTGTCATCGTACGACTGCTGTCATTAGTGACCTTCTTCATGTTCCCGAAACTGGAACCGCAACACTCATCCCGCCTCATTCGATTAGAACTAAGGGTTGTGGAAACGAAAAAGATGACAACACAGATGACAACAGCGGTAAACGTTTTGTTGGAGAACGCGAGAAGGCTATCACCAGACTAAAAAAGGGTAAAGTGCCAAGATTGTGTGGCAAATGCAAAAAATACTTGACTGACCACAACGCGCGAACGTGTGATAAGGTACCATTATTTATTTGGGTCGCGTTACTGATTTTTTTATAATATGTATCCCAGTTTAGCTCATACTATCGCGCAATGCACTGTTTTTTTAATCATAAACACCTTTATGACTTCATTATATTTTACAGGTTCACGCACAAAAGGCGGCTGCGGCCGCAAAGGTACGATACTTACCGTTTTTTTCAATTTTTTTATTTATTTATTTGTTAACGTTGCAACCTGCAATACGTGTTTTATTTTGTGTTAGCAGGCGAGAGCTTCGAAGTCATCAGCTGCCGCACATGCGACCGCCACTGAAACTTTTCCTGCTGATGGATTGTCATCCCTCACGGATGATGCTCGTACATCTCTTGACGTGTCCACTTGATACGCCGTCATCAGAATATCTACCTTTTTTTTTAGTTTTTAAATAAGGGTTGTTTGGTTTGTTTGTGTCATCACACTCGTAACTTTGTTTGTCTTTTTACGACCGATATGTCATTGAGCTGGATTTAAACATACATAGTTTTGAATACACATTTTTTTCGTATACGTTTTACATATTTTATGTACTTTATGTTATGCATCGTGTTGTTGAAAGGCGTTAACATGAATCATGATATGTATAACGTTATGGTCCGGATTCTGTTTGTTCGTTTTCATCATGTTGACATTATCGTTTTCAAACTGTATAATATTGCATTGTGCAATATAATCTTAACGATTCAACAAACATATGCCAACAAAACATGTAGAATACATTTGCAAGCCTGTTAATAATACAACAACCGTTTCGTTATGCACTGTAAACTATAATCGTAATACACCATATGCGTTTTTTACGTAATATTGCATCGTGCAACAAATCTTTTAACACATTAAAAAAAAAATAAAAAAAATCATATAATCCAACTATCACATCATATATCATTCACCATAAACACGACACAACCTGTGACATTTACTGTAAATTTGTCTCATAATACAACACATGCGCTTTTTTCATTAATGTTGCATCATGCAACAATCCCGTTAACACACGTAAAAATGTATATAATCCAACAAACGTTATATCCCGCATCACTCACCATAAACATGTTACAACCTTCGGCTTTGACCATCAACTGTTATCCTAATACAACACGCGTGTTTTTTTTTCTTTTTTTTTTTTTGGAAATGTTGCATCATGCAACGATACCGTTGACACGTTAAAAAAAAAAAAACACAAACACACTAAACTACGGGTAACCCAACACACGTTACATCTTGTATCATTCACCATAAACACTTACAACCTTCACCGTTCACCATGAATTAGACACGTAATACAACACGTTCGTTTTTTCCGTAATGTTGCACCATGCAACAAATCTGTCAACTCGTGTAAAAAAACATACGTATAATTCAACACAAATTCACCATAAACATGTTACAACCTACAACATTTACCGTAAAATATACATGTAATACATCACGTACGTTTTTTCCGTAATGTTGCACCATGCAACAAATCTGTTAACTTGTGTAAAACATACATATAATCCAACACACGTTACATCCTGTATCATTCACCATATACATGTTACAACCTGTAACATTTACCGTAAAATAGACTTGTAACGCAGCGCGTTCGTTTTTTCAATAATGTTGCATGATGCAACAAATCTGTTAAAACATGAAAAAAAAGTACATATAATCCAACATTCCATCCTGAATCATTCATCATAACTTCTTACAACCGGATAATATAAAAGACCATTTTTTGTTTACTTCCAATAAAAAAAAAGGTACATAACAACCTGCCTACCCGTTTCTATTCCGCCCGATATACACGCTTACCTTTTGATTTCGCTTCCGTTTCGTCCACATTCCTCGTCTTTTTCCCTGTTACTTCCCTTAACTTCCTCTCAACCTCCTCACATTCCTCTTCAACATATGATAGCAACGCGTTGTCTTCTTCTACCTCGTCCGGTTCCTTCCCGTCTTCCGTCGTCAACCTCATTTTCGCGATTGCATCTCCGGCCACTTTGATTATGTCAGCTGCAAGTACGTTTGAGGGCGACGACATAATCTTTGTCACATATCTCATCCGTAGGTTTGTTAGTTGCGCGTCCTGAACATCTTTCGCAAGGCTGAACCCGTATTCAAACGGCTCGTAGCGTCCCTTATACATTTCCATGTGGCGCATCGCGACCACGCCACAATCTGTGTCATTATCAACAGTTGACCACATCTACCTTCTTTCTTGAAATATGGGTTCGGAGTAAAAACTTTGCAATCGGGTGTTTCACCCCTTCAATGTAATTGAACAATAAGTATTTCTGTTACACAATAGTTGAACGCGTGTATTAGTACGGTAATTAACAAACAATCTGTGTAATATTGCATCATGCATTATTATTGTACAAATGCATCATGCAACATTTTCTGATACGCGTGCATCGTGTGTCGTTATTGTATACTACCACTGTTTATGTCTATGTGATTTATTAAAGAAAAAAAAATAAATTTATGTAAATTATCAATAATGACTTACAATCTTTGCTGGCGTCCCCATATCTATGTATGCACAACCGACATCACGGCATATGAACTCCTCGTCCATGTTATCTACAACCTCGACACTCGGGTTCCGCATGTCGAACATGACCACGTAGTAGTGCCTGTTTTCAAAAACTGGCACCACGACCAAATCAAAGCATCGCATATCCATCAGGTCCTCGCGATCTTCCAGCACATACTTGATGTTCTTTTTAAATTTTTCACAAAGCGCCGCCACGTTACAACTACCCGCAACCTTAATCATTTCATCTGTCTGTTATCATAATCAAACAATAAAAAAAATTGAAATACAACAAATAAAGTAAATAGGTTAATACTTGTTAATTAAACCACTTACGATTGTTCGCGCGTGCAGATATAGTCGTTTTGGCATGTTATTTGTGACCACCCTCTCTTCATGATTCATGAGTATCGCCCAGCAGGTTATGACGTCGTCGACGACCCACCTACCGGTTAGCATGGTAGTCATCATGAATGCTTGTGTTCGAAAACCATGTGAGCTTTTGAAAATTGGTTGCCTGCGCGTTAGTTATTTAGTTTTACATTATAACAATATTGCATAGTGCAATAATCATAAAATCAACTATATTTATTATTATACTTACATATACGAAGTTGTTGGTCCAACCGATTTGCGGTCGTCTTTCACCACCAATGCATTCGACTTTGATGTTCCATCCTTTGAAGCTTCAACAACACCCACGCCCTTAACTACTTTCGCCGGTTTCTTCATATCATCGACTTTTTTGTCCCTAAACATCTTCCGCAGATATATCCATAGCGTCTTTTCTATGTTGTCAATCGGCTCGTTTATGTCAACTTCCTTCCTTGTATAATCTACCACCGGCTTTTTCATTCGATTTTCTGCTGCCAATTTAACATACTTTGGAAACACGGGACTTGCTGGCCTTGTAAATTTTGTAACGGTCCCTTTTTTTAACACCTTCTTAGCTTCCACGTTTTTTGTATTTTTTCTTGGAGGTGCCTTCTTGCTTGCATCCATCTGGACCGCTTTCAAAACTTCTTTCTTCTTGTTCTCGCCCGCATCTGATTCTGGTGTGCTCTGTGATGATGATAGCAGCTCGAAACTTGGGATCGAAGGGTCTTTTACACGTTTTCTCTTCTTGGACACCTTCGAACTTGTCGGATGTTCTTTGACTTCTGAAACCGTCCTCACGATGTTTGCTACTACCTCATCAAGAGAATGGTGAACATTTTGTGGCTCGGCATCAAGTTCGTTAACAAATGTTGTTTCACGAATTGTTTCGGTGATGTCATCTACGCATGTGAAAAAACTCTTGTATCTTTGTAAAAAATCATCAACTTTCTTCTCATTTTTAAACTTCGCCACCGCTGCTTTCAACACTTTCACGACTCTTCCCTTCCCGCGTTCCATCTGATCGAACGCGTCCTCCAGCTCATCAATACAACTCTGTTTCACATGTTTAAACATGATATAAATATTTTATCATATTTTAGTAGTAGTGCATAATGCAACATTTCGCATGCTATTCTTGATTATTCCTAAAAAAAAAAATCATAATATAATACTGCATAATGCAACAGTTCACATAACAATATTTGATTGTGATTGAAAACATGTAAGATAATGTTACATGTTACATCATTGTTTTTCTGATGCATTGTTGCATGATGCAACATTGTATACGTTATACTTTTTGAATTTTTCTATCTTTAATTTGAAATAATATATATCGTGAAATGATGAACTATGCAATATTTGTACATATATTTACAGTCTTGCATAATGCAACCTTTTTGTAATACCTTTAGAGTTGTCGGGTCCTCTTCAACTTCACTCTCGTCACCTTGTTCATCAACATACATATCCCTCTTTTTGCCTTTACCAAACCCGCCGTTTTCTAACTCATATCTCTGTCTGGCGTCTAGCTTCTCTTTCGTCCAAAACGTCATTGGTGGAACCACACGGTCTTGTGGGAACGCGCCGCATGTTGTTCCGTCAACATACCAACTGCGTTTTTTTATATTTAAGGATTAAAACAATATATATTAAATGTAAACAACATGTATTGAATGTTTGTGTATCAATTACGTACCACCAGACATGTAAGAGGGCCTACGAACCATGAATTCATACCGTCCCTTTTCCAACCTTTTTTGCATTCCTTCAGAGAACTGAGCATGAATTTACACCAATTTATGTTTCCTAAGTCGGTGTTATCATCAATTGATTTCATGTAATCAAGCATCATGCTTCCTGATCTCATTGCGTAGAATAGAGTTCCTACCATCAGAGATATGAAGTCGAGCTTGAAATACTCGTTTTGTGTATGTTTGCGCTCGGCTTTTATCATCTTGGACACTTGATTCGGACTAATGTAGGTGGTCCCATACCGCGCCTTCCAACCCGCTACTAACGTACTTGTACTCTTTTTCTTTGAACTTTCTAGCAATACGCCGCTATTTGGCAGCCCTAAAACCTTCACGACCGCATCAGCATTAATGTGCAACTTTGTTTCACCCAAATCAATCACCATATCCTTCGGGTCGAATCTGTCAAAGACAAAGTGTGCCAATTTTTTCGGTATCTCGTCCATTCGTAACTTCAAAAGATGACCTAGCCTTAACTTTCTGACCTCCGCCCTATGAGACTTTGTTAGGATGTTGATTGTTTCATAAAGCTTCTTTGGTGACATCCTTGTGTCGATTGACAACCATGTTGTCTTCGGGGGGGCTTTGTTTACTTCATCACGTGCTGTTTTCTTCGATGAACATGGCTTTGTGCCTATTAAATAACACAACGTTTTCTTTTTTGTTATTTGTTACATAATGCATAAGTGTTCAACAATGTTGCATGATGCAACATGCTAATATTGCATGATGCAACATGTTAATGTTGCATGATGCAACATGTTAATGTTGACTAATGAATCTTCTTAATACTACATAACATGACATACTACTATTGAATGCTGCATTACCTGCTCTCTTCGGCTTCACATTCCTTGTAAAAACCCGTTTCCTATTTGGTTTCTTTGATTTTCTTTGTGTTGTACCTGTTAATCAACACAATGTGGTTTTTAAAACTGTTGCCTGATGCATACATGACCATATAATCAAACCAGACAATAACAATCATTCGTTTCGATCTCGTTGCATAATGCATCATTTTAAAACTGCGTAATCTATAACGGATCATATCACTACTTTGTAACATAACGTACTAATATTGAATATTGCATTAATTAGTTCTAAATACCTTCATCATCTGATACACTTTCCGGTACATACTCATCGCTTTCGTCGCTCTCGTCCACCAACCCATAAGATTTCTCGTCTTTGTTTACCTTCGATCTTGTCCTTGTGGACGGCCCAATATCATTGCTTTTTGATTTTTTCGCTGCATATGTAACACGATCATACACAATTAATAAATGTTAACACTTGTCATTGTAATTAAACTTAATATAATCTACCTTTGCGGCTCATCATAATATCAGATTCTTCGTCCTCATCTTCTTCTTCGTTGTCAGATTTGTCACTTTCACCAACACTTTCTTCTTCGTCCTCAGCTTCTTCATCTTTACCCTCTTCCTCTGATTCGGATTTGTTTTCGTCTTCATCGACTTCTTCATCTTCCCCATCGGTTCCGTCTTTTGTATCTTCACCTTCTTCTTCATTTTCACTTTCTTTGATCTCATTATCACTTTCACCATCTTCTTCATTTCCACTATCTTCTTCGCTCTCTCTATCACTTTCACCATCTTCATCATTTTCTTTCTCACTTTCAACCGGTGGATGTCTCTGTTTGAACTCGAACGCTGCATTGTTCAATTTACAAATTTGTTAACATACTATTGCATGATGCATTATTAAACTTTATGTTATTATGTATTACCATCTGTGTCTTCTTGCGTTCCACTATCTGATCCTAACTGCGTATTTGTCGGTATTTCAGCAGCTGATTCATAATGTTCAACTGTTTCTTTATTTGTATCTAGATCATATTCATCTCCTCCCACTGATGGTTCTTCGCGCATTATATCGCGCGCAGATTTAACCATCTTTTTCCGGCTTTTAAGTGATTTCCCTTCATCATTTGGTTTCTTCTGTGTAGCAAACACACTCGACAAGCGTTTTCCTCGCTTTTCTGTTAATTATTATATAGTTAAAACACGGCCGTGTATGCAAAATATAGTAATCATGCTCTTACCATATAATTTCATCCGTTTCTTTTGTCCTTGCTCACCATCCATTTTTTGCATAATATTCGTGGTACTGTAAATTGGAATTGATAAAATATTACATCATTACAACAAACACATATGTACGTTAACACATACTATCCACTAATGCATCATACAACATTATAAACACGATCATTCTAAACAACCTTCTACTGTTATACGTGTATCTAGTGTACATATTAACAAGTTGTACCATGTTTTATACCATTAAACTGCTTATTATTGCAATATGCAACATTATATCATTACAAAAAACACATGTATACATTACCCCACATTAACGTATACTATCCACTCATGCATCATGCAACTATATAAACCATTTAGAAATAAAACCCATTAATATTCACAAAATACAACACAAATTTGCCTCGTATGACCTTCAAAACATTGCCTATTTAACTCATAACACATTCATGTCTTCCAATGTGATGATTAGGTGGACATAATCCACCTTACGAACAAACTAAATCTGGACAAAGCCAAACCCATGGATATTCACAAATTATAACGAAATCTGGACATAATCCACATAACAAACAAGGGGACTCTAACAAACACGTGTATACATTATGAATTCGTTCATCACACTTATAGTAAGTAACATTGCAACATGCAACATTACATCATTACAACAAACAAATATATACATTAACATATCACCCGCTGATGCATCATGCAACAATATACACATGATCGTCTTAAACATAACAAAAGATTTACTACACTCACGTGAGCCATATGTACAAAACGAGATAAAATCATAAACTGTTCTAAACCCTATGTTGCACTTTCAACAAACACCTTATGTGCATCACATCTTCAACACACAAAATTCATCATTTAATGGGTTTTCAATACACCCAAATTCAACATCAGGCAGACCACACATAAATCATCAATATAACAACCCAAAATCCTGATCATAGCAGCTATACTATCCAAACTATATCACACAGGCAATTCCACAAAACATACCAGAAAATCACAATCATATACCTACCCGCTTAAACATAACAAAACCCAAAACCCCTATGAGGTATCAACGTGGAAACTAAACAATCCTAATATATCTAATGATGATTGCGCAACCTAACTACATATTAATAAGCCTATCTACAAGAAGGAAGCACACCTTTGAATATGAGAGCACTAAAAATCGAAAACTAGTGGAAACCCTTGAAGTTGAAATCGATGGCTGTGGCTGTTGTATCAAAATCGATGGCGTCCTAGTTCATGTGTTTGGAGAACGACGGCGGTGACAGCTCTGGAAGTCGTCGGCGATCGCGATTTTTGGTGGAAGCTCTGGAAGTCGACGGTGGGTTTTGGTGTTAGGGCTCGACGTGGATTTGGGGGAAGGGGATTTCTCATTAACTTGTTTGTTTTGTGGTTTTGTACATTTACAATTATGCCCCTCCGACTTTTTTCAATTAAACATTGTTAGTTTTTTGGTTTTTTAACATTTTTAGCCCCCTCACTTACAATTTAAGCTTAAAATTCTTGGTTTTTTGATTTTTTACATAATGTTGGTTTTCTATAGAACCCAACCCTATATATATATATATATATATATATATATATATATATATATATATATATATATATATACGTAACATATATATATATTTAGATATATATAAATTATGTCTAACATGACATATTTCGAAAGGAGTGAACATAATCAAACTCTAAATTTGTGACGAGCATCCAAGCGTACCTCCATCTTTTGGATAAAACGCTAGTTTGCACCGCATATTTTAAAGGCACTAGATTTAGTATTTGTGAAACAATCTCATCGGGCAACATGCTAAGCCTGTCGTCCATATTCTTTAAACAACTCATTGTTAGGCTTCTTTTCTTCCTGAAAAATCAAACCCTGATTCCTTTCAAATATGCAATTCACCGAATCAAATGGTTGTTAACATTCAATGACGAAACAAGGTCATATTGGTAAAGATATATACAGAATATCTGATTAATCAAATTCTGCAGAGAAAAACACATACGAGCTTCAATTATTAGAAGATGCCGGCGGATCGAGACATTTTAGATTTTGGCCCACAAGATATACATCACCAAATGTGTTGTGTTGAACGTACGGATAGGGTTTTTTCTAATTTTTATTTTGGGAACCTAACCCATAATGCGAACTAATTAGCTTGTGTTATTTGGATTTCGGTTTAAGGGATGATGTGAGTTAGAGGTGTACAAAACCGGTTTTTTTTTACAAACCAGTTCGGGTTGTGAACCGGTTTGAAACAACAAAACCCCAAACCTATAGAACTGAATCGGGTTAGTTTGAAACCGGTTTGGGTTGAACCGGATTGTAAAAAACCGGTTTTTTTTTATTTTCTCAAGTGATTAACTAAACAAAGCTTAAGACTTAATATAAGAGGAAAAAAATTGGCTAAAACTACATTACAAAATTTTTAAAGCTTGTACAAAACCTAACAGTGGCTAAAAGCCTAAAAGCAACAAGGTGGTATTTTCAAAATTTCAAATGTTGAGGAAAATATAAAGCCACATGTGACTTAACGGAATTCAACGGCTATCTCATTAGAATCCATCTACTTTACAGCTATTGTCATTTAAGTGATTAGTGACTAATTGGAATTTTAAAAAGCATATGCCTATAATAAACCTGTTTCTTAACCAATTCCAAACTGGTTCTAAATCGGTTCCAAATCGATTCTAAATCGGTCTGGAGACAATCCGGTTTGTAACTGGTTCGCCAAAAGAGAATGCCAAATCGATGGGGAGCCGCCGGTTTATACTCGAACCAAACCGGTTTTAAAAAAAAATGGTTTTCTTAAAACCTGTTTTTATCTTGAAGCGGTTCCGGTTTTATACCGGTTAGGTTTGCAAACCGGGTTCTTTGTACACCTCTATGAGTCGGGTTATTCAGATTTCGGGTTACAAGACATAATTTAAAGACGCATAAATAAATTTTATTTGTTGGAGGGATTGTACGTTACGTACCTTCCGTTCCGAACATCATCTTATATGAATTAAGTTAATTAATCAACGTGGGTTCGATCTAAAACATGTGTTCTAGTTAGTTATTAACAATTAAGTTAATGTGGATTAGTGGTGCTACTGAAATTGTATGAATGAATGATA
>JBCNJP010008808.1:0-19247 GCA_039602395.1 Deinandra increscens subsp. villosa
TCCAGCAATAAAATCATCATAAACAACCTCAAGAAAAAGCTAGGCTCCAAGAAAGGGAAATGGGCTGAGGAGCTGCCATTTGTCCTTTAGGCAGACAGAACTACACCTAAAAATGCTACTGGCCAAACGCCATTCTCGTTAGTGTTTGGGGGCAGAAGCTGTGATCCCTACAGAAATGGTACTCCCGACAGCCAGAGTCAACTGCCAGGATCCTGAAACCAATAGCCAGAATCTCCTTCAGGATCTCGAAACAGTTGAGGAGCACGGAGATATGGCCAGAATCCGAATGACATCTTACCAGCAGCGGATAGCAAAATCTTATAACAAGAACACCAGGCTGAGAAGATTCCAAGTAGGTGACTTGGTCTTGAGGAAGGCTTTTCAGAATACTACCAATCCTGCTGATGGGAAGTTGGCACCCAAGTGGGAAGGCCCTTCCCTTATAGATTCTGAAGAAGGAAAGGGGGCATACCGTTTGGTAAATATGGAAGGAGAACCCCTGCCAAGAGCTTGGAATGCTGTCCACCTTAAAGCGTATTTTATGTGAGAATCCCATTGAGAATCTCAGGCAGAATCCCAAGGATCCACACTGTATAAATAATCCAAGGTACGTATACTAATCATATTTCAATTTATTCTTATTATTTTTATGACACATTACTGACTTAAGCATCGGAGTGGTGTTAGCTGAGCTAACACCCACCCCTCACCAAGTATTGAGTATTTTGCAGATTTTGAGAATCCTAGAGAATTTTGGGTATATCCCCAGTTAGAGGCTGATCACCTCTCCTCCGTTTAAGGTATCCTGCATGCCTTCTAAGGTTTAAGAGGATTTCACCTCTTCTACGTTTGGGTAATCGCCAGTAGCGCTATTCGGCTGGCTCCCAAGATTTTTATCCAGGATTCCTAGAGGAAACTCGAAGGATTCTGGAGTTTTCCTCGCTAAATCCTTGTGTCACCATCCTAACTTCGATTACTTGCTCATTTGATCATTAAGCACTCTACCTCACAATCTAAGTTTGGAATACGAAATTCCTTTGTGAATTTTTGACCAAAACACCAACCATAACGGTTACTTTTGGGATTGGCTCTAAGGTTTAGTGGGAGCTGTATGCCTCAACAAGGAATTATGTACTCTTGCTTCGACAACTGTTAGACATAAAGGTGCCCTCGTTGGTTCCAAGTGATAAGTGTGAGGCCTCACCCGATCGGCGCCACCACCGCCACCGTGATATCTCACAATTCACGATGGATCCCCGTCTTGCCAGCGTTTGTGCTCGTCTCGAGAAAGAAGCCGCTAACGCCCGAGCCGAAGCCGCAGCTCGAGCCGAAGCCGAAGCCGCGACCAGAGCCGCAGCCGCGGCCCAAGCCGCCGCCGCCGCTGCCTCTGCCGCACCGTCGGTCGATCGTCGGCCGGTGGTCCTCGAGCTGCCGGCGCAGCCGAGGTCACCGCGCCCCGTCCCCTCGTCGTGGCCCGCGTCGCTTTACCCACCGGCCACTACCACCACGTCACCGCCAGTCACCAATGACGAGATCTTCATAGAAACCGTTCATGTCGCGATCCCGGTGGAGAAAGTTTTGTCACCACCACTCATGGTAACCCTACCACCGCCGCCACCATTGCCGCCGCCGCCGATGGCCACCGCCATTGTTGACGATCTGTCTCGCAGGTTCGAGTCAGACGTTTCAGTTCGTACTAGCGACAGTCCATCGAATCCGGGTGTCTTGAGCGGTTGCTCGAATCCCGCTAAGGTACATCTATCTTAATTAGATATTAATTTTATTTATTTATTTAAATAAATATTTTTTCTGTGTTTGTCGTGTACGGTGATTGATGTTGTTGCAGTTATTATATCCGCGTGTTTTAAATTAAATCGTTTCCGCTGCTAAATTAATATAGTATTAATTGATATTAAATTGGTTTTAATTGGATAAATTTAAAATCGGTAACCCGGATATCCACTGTAAATCCCAACAGCTACTGTCAAGAATAGATATCCAATTCCTTTGATAGAAGAATTATTGGATGAGTTGGGAGGAGCAACTGTATTTTCTAAGCTAGATTTAAGATCTGGCTATCATCAGGTACAAATGCATGAATCTGATATACCGAAGACAGCATTCAAAACTCATCAAGTGCTATTTGAATTTGTGGTGCTATGGCCTCACAAATGCACCAGCTACCTTCCAAGATCTTATGAATACCATATTTAAAAGTCTGTTAAGGAAGAAAGTGCTGATATTTTTTGATGACATTTTAGTTTACAGCAACAGTTTGGCCACTCATTTACAAGATTTGGGGGAAGTGCTTATGGTTATGAGGAGCAATAACCTGATGGCTAAGAGATCAAAGTGCACTTTTGCAGGGTCTCAAGTGGAATATTTGGGACATATCATCACTCAGAATGGGGTAGCTACTGATGATTCCAAAATTGAAGCCATTAAAGCTTGGCCTGTTCCTAAGTCCCTAAAGCAGTTAAGGGGATTTTTAGGCTTAATAGGGTACTATAAGAGATTCATTAAAGGGTTTGGAGTCATTGCCAGGCCTCTAACTGAACTATTAAAAAAGATTCTTTCTTGTGGAATTAAGAGGCTTCTTTGGCCTTTGATCAACTCAAACAGGCCTTAACTTCTGCCCCAGTTTTGGCCTTACCTGATTTTAGTTAACCATTCATAGTGGAGACTGATCTACTGGGCTGGGTGCTGTTTTATTGCAAAATAAACATCCTTTGGCGTTCATTAGTAAAGCTTTGAGTACTAGATAACAAGTGTTATCTGCATATGAGAGGGAGTTACTTGCTATTTTGATGGCTGTGAAGCTATGGCACCATTATTTTAGTTTGAAGTCTTTTACAATCAAAACAGATCAGCGGAGCTTGAAGCATTTAAATGATCAAACAATTAGTACCCCATTGTAGCAGAAATGGTTAACTAAGATGTTGGAGTATGATTTCACTATTGTGTACAATAAGGGTTCGGACAATGTGGCTGCTGATGCTTTATCTAGGGCCCATGAGTAATGACAACATCATCTATTGAACCTGTATTAATTGACAGAATTATTCAAAGTTGGGCTGCTGACTCTAATATGCATCATTTAATTCAGAAGCTGCAAACCGGTGCAAATGTTCCTCATTTTACTTAGGATGGGACTCATTTAAGGAAAAATGGCAGGCTGTGTGTGGGATTGGATCATCAATTGAGATATGATCTTATCCAACTGTATCATGCTACTCCCATTGGAGGTCATTCTGGTATACTTCCAACTGTTTAGAGACTTAAAGCTCTTTTTTGTTGGAAGAATCTTTCTGCCCATGTTAAAGACTTTATCAAGATATGTGATGTATGCCAAATGGTCAAATATGAAACTTTGGCTACTCCGGGTCTGTTGCAACCCCTGCCTATACCAAGATCCTTGTTTACAGATATTTCCATGGATTTTATTACAGGCCTACCCCTCTTTATCCAAGGATGTCATTTTTCGTAGTGGTGGATAGGTGCACTAAGTTTGCCTATTTTATACCTTAAAGCATCCTTATTCTGCAAAGGAAGTTGTTGGTGTATTCATTGATACAGTTTTTAAAATTCATGGTCCTCCTTCTACCATTGTCTCTGATAGGGATGCTATTTTTCTCAGCAAATTCTGGAAAGAGTTCATGCAATTGCAGGGAATCACATTGGCTTTTTCATCAGCTTATCACCCCCAAAGTGATGGGCAAACTGAGGTACTAAATCATTGTTTGGAGACTTATCTAAGGGCTGTTACTATGGGCAGACCTCAAGATTGGTGTAGGTACTTACCACTAGCTCAATGGTGGTATAACTCTTCTTTTCATTCTACTATTGCTATGACCCCTTATCAGGCTCTTTTTGGTGTTCCACCCCCATTTCATAGTCCTTTTGTTCCTAACGAGCCGGATACCCACCCGCGCGTTGCGGCGGGTAGCTTGTTTTTAATAATGTAATAATGAAACTGAAGTTGTCCTATTTCATTAAGTATTTGCAGACAATTAAATTTCAAAATTCTAATAAGCATGTCCAAATAAATACCATACACTTAACATGTCAGAAGATGAATAGAATGTAAGAATAAGTAAAAGAATCATCACTGTGTAGTTTACAATCAAAATTTATACACACCAAGAAGGAAAAAAAACTACATATAACGTCTAATTTACAATTAGTAACATAAGTTACTTTACAAACCACACCTTTTTTGCTTCTTAAAATGTGCTGCAATAATTCACCTCTAAAACCAAAGTACAATATATATGTATACACACTAATACACATGGCTAGAGTTAAAAAATAATCGTAAAAGACTTCATTCAGTTAAACATAATATATTTATGAAATGAAAAATGTAAAATGAAAATTAAAATCCAGTTAGTAACATAACATGATACAAAACCCTATAATACTTTCCAAAAAAAAAAATGGAAGATTAATGCGGTCAGATTAATGCGTGACATTAAATTTGTTCATGAGTAATGCTACTAATTGTTAATTCCTTTCGTTCCAAACAAATATAGAAAGTCTCCATACTACTTTCGAAAGTCAAGATCAAACATACCTGAATACACCAAGAATTGGAAGACCCTTCTTTATAGCCACATTTCTTTTCATGAGAACAACTACACCATCACTAATCTGAGTTATTCATGGTTACATCTTTACTGAAACCATTGGTCCATCTGCAGTTTATTGTTCCATTTGCAGTGATCAAATATAAATTCAAAGAAATTAATCCGTTCGATTATAATACCCTTGATTCACTAACAATGAAAGTAAGTTTTTAGTAGTATATAATCCATACCAAACACATCACATAATGAATTCAAGCATGTCATCACTTAACAATCACCAATATAGAAGCATAAGATGCAAGTACCATAAGGAAACTCACCTTAAATCACAGGTGATGATGTCTTCTTTTAGTTCACCGAAAAAGACCAAATCGTGAGTCCCACCCCGACTTTTCAACAAAGCACCATACTTTTTCATAATTCATTATAATAGAGCAGAAGTTCCAATCTGATTAAATATACGAAACACTGCAGAAGACAGATGAAATCATATTTAATTAGATGCATGAACATTATATATAAATATAAAAGAAATCCATACCAAAAAGCACTAACCAAGCGATTGAATTGAACACACCAATTAGCAACAACAATTGAATACCAATTAGCTACAACAATTGAATAGAAAATGGGACATTATTACATTATTACTTGATTTTGCTTATAATAGATAATTAAGAACTATACTGTATACATTTAAATGAACCAAAAATGAAAGAAGATAACTAAAAATAAAAAGAAAATACGGATATGAAAAGTTGTTACTAATGAACCATACAAAAAGGCCATCATAGAGGCTTAAATAGAAACAGTTACCCCATTTCAGTCAGTTGGTCTTCATCCTATAATCAAACTTTATTTGTTCTCATATAAAAAACGTAGAAACAACATTTATTTTGTAAAAAGGAATCCAAATAAAATCACCATAGTGTAGTAGAGGAATGCCAAGAAGAAAGCATAAATCATAAGAAAAGAAACAGTAAATTGTAGGCTCAGATTTTATTTATTTATCATATTTCACTGATTCGTTATATAATTGACACCGATCGTGATGAGGGTTGCAATAAACCAAAGTTTCAAGCCTCCTGCTCATCACAACCTGGCCATCAAGAAGTAAGAAAAATTAATAAATCATCACAGCCTTTAAGTCCGGTTGAGCATACTAATGTAGTAGAGCAAGCAACAGAAAGCAACCGTTGCGAAAAATAGGGCAAAGCAACCGAATAGATACAAAACAGGGGAAACCCAAAAAAAATTAACCATCATGGCCGAAAAAGGCTCTGGTCAAAGCCGGAACCTACGAAATTTCCAGCAACATAAGGCAAACATCAAAGCCATGAACAATAAGCATCAAGACATCAAAGCCCATAAGCCAGCAAACATCAAGCACATCCAAAATCACCACATGCAAAGCAAAACCGACAAAATCTATGTTTCAGATTTGAGATTTTAGATTTGGGTTTTAGAAACCAAATCACAACCTCACTGGTCAAGAACATACTTTCCCATCTGTGCAAACCAAAGCCGACAGAATCTAGATTTGGGTTTTAGAAACCAAATCACAACCTCACTGGTCAAGAACATACTTTCCCATATGTGCAAACCAAAGCCGACAGAATCTAGGGCAAGGAACAACAGATCAAGTAAACAGAAGTAAATGGCCAACACATAAGTCGCCGAATCGACTTCCGGCAGTGAATCCGGCGAAACCCAGTCGCCGACGACGGATCGGAACAACGATATGAAGCTTAATCCGTCACCGTTGGTCGTGAAGCTTAATCCGTCATTGGTGGTCTTAATCCGTCACCGGCGGTCGTTTAGAACACAGAAGCGAAACCGAAAGCCACAGAGGTGACTACAGACGTCGTCAACTCAACGGAAACGGAGCAACGCCATCGTCGCTTTGACGTTACCGGAGCGTCAACGTTGCCGGCGACTTCATAGACGGAGATAATGCCTTAACGTCACCGGAGATCGGAGAGAAATAGTGTCTTTGAGGTTGCATCGACTTAAAGAAGAGAGAGAGGCTGAGAAACGAAAGCATATGAGGGAGAGAGAGAGAAAGGCATATTCAGATATTAAGAAAGAGAGAGACTCTCTCCTCAAAAAGAAGAAATTAGCCACGTATCACAACCAATAGAAGAAAAACGTGTGGGTTGCAAAGCCATTTTTATTGGATAAAAGGCAAGTACAGTACAATGTGAGAAGGGGTGACCAATTCTAAATGTTAATATATATAAATTCCACCAAGTTAGCTACTTTACAAGAGTTCATTGCTGAGAGGAAGGATCTGACTGTTATTTTGAAGCAATCTTTAGCGATGGCCAGAAATAGAATGCATCAACAAGATAACAAGCATCGAACTGATCAGGTCTTTAAAGTGGGTCAACGGGATTTTTTTTAAGTTACATCCGTATGTGCAGCACTCCTTGAGACTCCATCATCATTCAAAGCTGGATCCTCGTTTTTATGGGCCATTTAAAATTGTACAGAGGGTGGGATCTGTTGCTTATAAGCTGAATTTACATCCTGACTCAAAAGTGCATCAAGTTTTTCATGTTGCATTGTTGAAGAAAGCTCATGGCATCTATCGTACTGTTTGGCCTTTACCAACTGTGAGTCATCCCTTGGATCAACCAGTGGAAATATTAGAAAGGAAGATGGTCAAAAACGGCAACCAGGCTGCTGTGAAGTTTTTGGTTCGTTGGGAAGGGTTGCCTTTGGAAGCTGCCATGTGGGAAGATGCATCTGAATTTTGTGCTCGATTTCTTGATTTTCTTGTGTAAAGTCTTGGGGTCATGACTGTTGTTAAGGGGGAGTGTTGTTACAATAGAAATAATAAGTAGTTAGTTTGTTGAGCCAGTTCTAATCTCTTTCTCTCTCTAGAAACTATCCTAACATATAGCCTCTTGGTTTTGAAGATTTCAGTGACTAAAATCTCGAAATTTTTTGGGGTTTTAGTGGGTTTTAAGGAATATCAAATTTTCTAGCATTTCTTCTCTTTCTAAGCGACAAAGGTACATATCTCTTCTTATTTCACTATCTATTTGAGGTAGTATGGTATTTTCATGTTATTTTCATGTTTTTAGTGCTAGAATAGGTGGATATGCTCCGACTATTGTTAGGTGTTGGTGAAAATTGCAAGGTTTTGTTGTTTTTAGCACCACATTGTGATTAGTTGTGAGAAAATATGCTTACAAGTTGAAGTTTCAGATGTTTGACTAAGTTAAAGATGAGTTTGATGTTATATAACTAAAGTTCTATGTGTTATGTGATAGTTTGAGATACTTCAAGAAAATATTGTTTTCAACATGTTTAATAAGTCAAGAAATTAGGATATTGACATGTTGAATCAGTAGTTTTGTTTAATGAAGCCTTGTAATAATCACATATGGTTTGCAATTTGAATGTGAAGTTACGTTTTAACATCAAAGGGGGATTGGGTAGGGACAAAAAAGATGAGCTTTTGAACTTGAGTTTGTGCAATTTCTTTGAACCTAACACTTGCATCTATTTGTAGGTAATATGACAAGAACCATGGATGCAAGGACCTCCAAGAAAGCATCAAAATTGAGCAAAAGACCAAGAATGGATGAAAGCCCCATGCAAGGAACTGGTGCAGAACCACAAAGGGACGGTCATGAATTGCAAGTAGTTAAGAATGCACCGCGAGCACCACCCGTACCAATTAGCGTTAGAGGACCAAAGCCGGATTGGGGTAAAGGTACACCGTTGTCTTCGTTAGATAAGGATTGGCAAACAGATTTGTACAAGGGAACACTTGCAACTGTTAAGGACAAACGTACTATTCCAATCCCAGAACGGACCTCTAATTTAGCAGGATGGGAACCCTTCGGAGTCGTTGATGCTTTTAAAAGTTTGGGTTAGATTCAAGCCATATTGTTCAACAATGACAATAAAGAGGAAATCTATTTGGACGAGTTGATAGAGTGGATGGCGATGTAACACATGTGTCCGACCCAATTACAAAACCTGACCCGCATTTGAACTTGTCACTCAAATTGAGTTTTGATTTAACAATTACCGGAATAATTCATCTAAATTATAAATTTAAATTATGTTTGGGATATTCCATGATCATTTTTTTAAAGCACAATAATAAATTTGGAAAGTTCTAGGTTAAACAAATCACTTAAAACAAAAACAAAATGATTTTCAGCTTTTACGTGATTTCGGTATTCGATTTATCGTTTACCGGGATCTTGGGGTTTTATCTCAAAATATATACTTTGGAATATCCTACAATCATTTTATAACATTAAAAACCAATTGGTTGAATTATAGATCAATTTTGGCAATTACAACGCAAATAAATGAATTTACCGTTATTCGTGCAAATCCGTTAATAACCGGGAGTCACGTAAAATTCAAAAATCATATTTTAATGTTCCTTAATGGTTTATAAGGTCATTATAAGTTGCTCATGAAATTTTAGAGGTTAACGAGTTAAAACGAGCTCAAACGAGTAAAAAAAATAATAATAAAATCAAAAACCCTGGACCCCCCCCCCCCCCCCTTAGCGTATCGCGAGGGGCTTCACATGAACTGGCGTGATACGCCTAGATGTCCCTGCAGGCAGATTCAAGAACAGGTCACGAATTGACCACGTTTTACAACTTGTTCTTTAAGATTAAGCCTCCATACGTGTTGTTTCGGCTGGATTATCACCATGGTACGTGTCCACACTTAGAAACGCATCAAAGCCCTATAAATTTGACCCAAATCATCAGATTATCCTCACTAATTCCTCAATTTCTCTTCTAAAAACCCTAAAACGACCCACATTCTTGTTTTGATCAATACGAGCTCCTCGATTCGAATTTGAAGCTGAATTTCTACAGTCCTCCCTTTTTAGGTATGATCTACATTAACCTCTTTTATTTTTTTATTAATATTATGTCTAAGTATGATCTCTAAAAATGTATAAAAATTAAGGTTCTTGAGCTTGTTTTGCTAAAATTGGGTAATCGGGTTGGAATTAGGGTCTAAATTTTTGTAGGTAATCTTAAAATAATGTGTTTTAATAAAGCCCTAAGTTAATTTCAAGTTTTTGAAAGGTTTATTATTTTATCTAAAAATCGGTCAAAATTAGGGTTTCGTAACGTTGTTCTGCCAAAATTGAGTAAACTCTATTAAATTAAGGTTTGATATTTTGAGAAATATTATAATATTGTAATAAATATAACCCTAAGTTTTTATAATTTTATAAAAAAATTTGCTATTTATTTGGTAAATATTTCAAAATTAGGGTTTTAAATATGGTTATTTAATATTAAACAAACCGGGAGGTATTGGGACTTAATTTTTTTTTGTCTTAGATCATGTTATATATATAATAAGTATTTATGAGTCCAAAGTTGATAAAATAAAACATTATCATTAATTTCTCGATAAAGGGCAAAATGGTCTTTTAGTCAAATAAAACATAACACTCCTTAAGTCCCTCGTGTCCTTAGAACTATAGTCATTATCATTCCTATATTCATTTAGCATGTTCGTTCATTAGGATAATCAATAAGTCGTTATCTCTCGCAATCGGTCCCATATCTTGTTTCCAATCTACTCATCAGGTGAGTAATCTCTGCCTCTTTTCTCATTTTCACTTTGGGGTGTAACATGTATCCTATATCGTTAAGATTTCCAATGGTTCTCAATTTCAAATGCGTATGTGCTCTGTGAATGAATTATGTGTTATATAATGCGTGGTAGGAATTGCCAATAGGTGGATTTCAAGGGATTTCAACAGGTTTTTAATAGGTCTTCTAGTTGCCAATTATACTGATATGTTATGTTTCCCATTATTCTGACACACGACACTTCGCATGTTTTCAGTAAATATATATATATATATATATATATATATATATATATATATATATATATATATATACTTAAACCAGGATTGCTCACCAACTACTTTTTTAGTTGACACTTGATTTTATACATGTTGCAGGAATCAATACTTGAGTTATGTTGTGATCACGCTAGGATTGTTGGACCTAGATTAAAGACTTTAAATCAGTTTGATATGTATTGCTGCATATTTAATATTCTTGTACAATATCTTAAATTGATTAATAAAAAGGGCATGTTTAAGTATTACAACTTATTTTAGTTGTCATGTGCATCTGGACAATCATTGCGCCCGACATATTCCGCCGTCGGTTGGGGTGTGACAGGCGACATTGAAGAAAATTCCTGGTAAGAATCCTTCGCACACCACTAAGTTGATTGGGAGGGTGAACAACAGAGATGTCACGCTTTCTTTTAATGCTTTGACAAAGATTGCAAGATTTGACACTGGGATCATTCTTCCAGAAAAACCATATGAATATCAATCAAAAGAGTACATTTTTTGTGAAAAAGAAGAGAAGGGTCCCGAATGGATCGAGATGTTGACTGAGTTGTATAATGAAGGGAAGGTGAATATGAAGATGGCGTTGAATACGAAGGATTTAAAGATTGTCCCCCAAATTGCTAACGAGTATTGTTGGATGGAATGTGATACCAAGGGACGTTGATAGAGCTTTTGTTCGACATTATGAAGTACGGGTGTTATATGCACTAATGACTGGTCAGCCCACGTTATCCTTTCGACATTTGTTGATGTTGAACGTATGGGAAGCGAGGGAGTCTTCTGAGAAGAAATAAATCCCATATGCTTGGTTATTAAGTAAACTTATGTTTGATGCCGGTGCCATTGTAGAGAATGCAATTAAGTACAAATACCCACAAGTAGTTTATTGTATTAGCCGGTTGTCATCATTGCATTGGGAATACCGAAAAACTAGCAAAGAACACATTTTGATAGACAAGCAAGTGAAAAAGAAGGTGGTGGTTCCAAGAGATGATGTGGCGATGGAAGATGAGAATGTGGTAAATGTAGAAGTTGGAGAAAGAGATGAGGAAGGTGATGAGATTCAAGAAGAGTTGGATGCAGAGGCTTTAGAGTACGAAGGGTATGCTAAAAATATAATTGCTTTTGATTTGGACCAGTTAGAACTATGTAAACAATAATGCAAATGATGTATATGCAGGAGGTTATGATATTATTTTTATCTACGTGATGATAAAGTTTTAGAAAATGTCGTGATGAAGATGTCGTTTCTTTTTAGACTTTAACATCTTTATTCTCAGGTGTCATTGAATTAAAGCTTACGATTGTTAATCTAGAACCTTATCACAAATGTTTAAACATTTTAATCACCTTTATTTGGTTTAATTTTAAAGTCTTTTATTGATAGAACGATGATGATACATGATAGTGAGAATGCATTTTCTTTTATTCACCAAACATTTTTAAAAACATTTACATTTTAAAATAATTATATCATAAAGTTACATTATAGTTCCTCAATTTATTGTATTGAGCATGTCCCCACCAAAATTTGAATAGTAGAAATAATGCATAAAACAACAAACCCAAAAAGTCATTCTAGATATCCAAACTCCAAAGAAAAGAACGGTCTTAAGTAAGTAACCAATTCATTTGGTTTTGGTTTATTTATATTTTTCTAAAGTTGTTAGACAGTTCAATGCGAAGCAAAAAAAGACAATGTGATGAATTTAAAAAAAATATATAGTATTTTGGTGTGGGTTTGAGACATTAAGTGGATAGTTTGTTCTGTTTACTATTGTATGTAGTTAGTTTCATTTTCAAATTGTTAGATTTTCATCTAACTTAAGTTGTCTTCTACATGATTCCTTACGTTACTTCTATCATTTCACAAAGTACTTTTCAACCCAACGGATGAAACTTTGTACGTAATATTTAAATATTTCATATTTTTTTTCGAACGGCATAAATTTTATTCAAACACCAAAGAAACACGACCACCTCAGCGAGGCGCTAAAGGCCGATCACCAAGAAGTATTTCATGAATTGATGTGTGTTAACCCATGAAACTTTGTAGGGGTGAGCAAAAAACCGAATTAATCGAATCCGAACCGAAAAAACCGAGAAAAGCAAACTGAACAAAAAACTATAACAAACCGAACCAAACAAACTGAAACCAAAATTTCGGTTTGGTTTCGGTTTTCCATTTTCCATTAACCGGAAAAAACCGAACAGAACCTATTTTATACACAACTATGTAAAATATGTAGTATTGAGGTTATTTATGTTTATTTTATATGACAATATATACTTAAATCCTTCAAGATCAACAGGTATTCATCCGTTTTCCCAATCTATAGGTCCCGAGTTCCGATCTTGGTTCATAAATAAAGTTTACCTTTCTTGCTTTCATTTAGCAGCTTTTTTTTGTTTCCTTTAATACCTACACATCACTGCCCACACAATTTTCTCAATCCCCTCTCTCTATATAAATTGAATAAAGCAATCCTTTTAATTTCCCAAAAATCCAACGCATCTAATAGCCTTGAAACCTATCCACCCAACCTTGGTCTAAGGTTTTTGGGTTTTAGAAACCGTTCGGTTTCGGTTAGAATCGGTTCGGTTTTTCATTTTTTATATTTTGTTCGGTTCGCTGATTAGTTACTTAGCAAGATGTAGACAGTTTCTATTTCTTCTTAATCTGCCTTTTCTTTCTTTTGCTTGGAACTGACTTCACTGTCACCTGCAAGTTATGACATTCTAGTGACTCTTAGAAGGCATTTGTTAATAATCTTTCACTAATCACATGGCAACAAAGCACATGTAAACTAAAGCAAAAATGAAAGAAAAAAAATGAAGCAAAAATGAAAGAAAAAAAATAAAGAAATAGAGACTCGAACTGCCGACTTGTATCTCAACAAAAGTATCGCCAACCATTGAACCAACTTAACAAAGCTTTAAACCCACAGCAAACAACGTATATAGTATGCAACAGAGTAGCTGAAAAAAAAAAAGATTAAATCACAGTTCACAACACGCCACATGTCAAGAAAAGACATGTGACAGACGTACAGTATCTATACTCACATCTAACTCAATTCCAATTGTTATATTATATAATTACAATCAATTGCGCCGTGTTACCGGTCACTAACTTGTCGTGGATTCAACAACTCACTTACCATTTCTAGTATTCAAATAAGATGATTTGGAACACATTAACTCTCTATCTTTGATCAACACTTCGATGTCGATCAGATTTTAAAATCGTTGCCGGAAAGTAGATAGGCTTGGTTTGTAGTTTAAAATAAATAATTTGTGGCCGTTCAAACTAAAGTTCGTTAGAGAAGCCTTCTTTTTTTCCAAAACTCATATTTATGAATATTATAAGACTATGAATTAAATCTTCATAAAAGAAGATAAAAGTATGATAGTTTATAGTTACCTTTTTATATGTACGAGTAAAAGATCCGCGTGTTACTGCGGATTGAAACTTTTTTGTCAACATACATACATATAGTACAAAAATAGACATAGTGATAGATATTTTGTATGTCTACGGTGGGCTATCATATTAATTATGTTTTTATGAGTGTTATCATGTTCGTTATGTTTTTATGACTGTTGCGTATACACCGCCACATCACGCGCCTGGTTAAAAATCTTTATCATTAGTTCATGTAAGTGTTTAGTTATAAACGCTCGTGCGCGTTGCGTCGCGTCAACATGTGAAATATCAAGTAAATATAAACTACAATAATATGACCAATCTAATCACGAATGAGGACATAATTTATTTACACAACATTGCTTCTTCGAAATCCTTATCAAGGCTGCAAGTTGAAAGAAGAAAGCTTTCAAAAGTTTCACCCCACCCTCGTTCTTTATTTTAAGCTCTTCTATTTGCTAATATATAAAGGGTGTTTGCTATGTTCTCAAAACTATGATCTAAGTGATGGGTGTTCACTGTTTGTATAAACTACTTTTGCATATGATTATCTCACTGTTTAGGGGGGTCAAACACTCACATTTTCATCATAGCCACAATAAAAATGATTGTCAATTAAGAGTGAATGATTTAGTTCTTCACTGGTATATTATCATAATTTTATCCATTACTTCGTTAGGTAGCTGCAGGTGTTACTAACTAATCACTTTGATCAAAATGATAATTTTAAATAAAGTCTACCTGGTGTTAATCAAATTCCATTATATTAACCTAATGTCCTATCATTTGAAGATAATTGAACTATTTTCTAATTGGATCAGAAGCTCTATTAAGTTCTAAAATGAAGATCAAATATAGCGATAAACGTTTGTGCAAATTCTAATTTTGTGCATAAATAGGTATTAGTGGAAGAAATTTGAGTTGTTCCTCAGCTTGAGAAACATGTACCTTGAATACCTAAAATGTAAAAATACTTAGACCACCAACAACAAACTAAAACCCCCTGAACCACAACACCAACCTTAACAACATAAAATAGAAAAAAAATATGTAAAAAGAAGAAACATAACAGATCATTAATCAAATTGAGCTCAGATACTTAAAGATCATCACAGTCTTAAAGACTAAGATGAGATAGAAGACTGAGATCAAACCCACGGCTGCGATAAACAAAGGGTCTATCGCCACGCCGTAAAGGCGACCATCGAAGCCGGAAAAAAAAGAAAGAATCATCATTGCTCAGCAAACCAAAACAAAAAACTCCAATCACATTTTGAGAAGTGATCACATGGAGGCTGAACAGTTAATAGTTATCATATGTGAGACGGCCACCTCATTCAAAAATCCAAACCAAATAGAAACAAAACTCCAACAACAGTAGCATATCTACATAACAGAATGAGACCATAAAGTGAAAAACCGTATATGGATCGTTTCCAGATCATAGAATGATAGAGACGGAAGTTTGTCATTCAATTATAGTCAAATGATTACAATACCGAGAGAGTATACATCAATTAAGCTCTGGAGGAGGTTTGGACAGAACCTCCTCTCTCTCACACAGACCACACAGAATGAAATGAACAAACTTGGAGATGATCAACATACCAATCTTATTTATAGGAAACCAGCTGGCGTACCACATGATCCGCCGGACCAGTTGGTCCGGCGTACCAACTGATACGCTGGTTGATATGTTGACATCACCATATACAATAAACCCTATACATTCAATCTATTCTATTCGTACAGTAACGACCACACACAGAAACTTGTCCTAACAAATTCCCCCTTGGACGTTACTGTCGAATGTAAATCTTTAACTTCAAGCAATCTTCAGTCAGTCTGCTGTAGACGCCTCTATCTTCAGCAAACTCCCCTTGACCGAAACTTCAGGTATGCAGGACACAGTTCAGAATCTTGTACAATCACCACAATCAATAAAGTTCCCCCTCGCTTCAAACACTTCCACATCAGGCAAAAGATAACGGTTCACTTCATTAGTCGTTCCCGGAAATTGTTTAAGATCTCTTAAACATCACTACATTTTGACAGAAATCTTCAATCTTCACCGAATTGTAATACATTCTGATCTTGATGAAAACAGACACGATCAGCATCTTCAATCATAGAAATTCCCCCTCAGAATGAAATCCATCCCAATATATCAACAATCAAAGGCTATAACGTCAACTTCATGACTTAACAATGTATCGGGCATTTGATTAGAAAGTTCCAAACCATCATCGAAAACTTTGACATATCGGTTTGCACGAACATCAGAATACACCACCTTTCCATGAAGATAAAAAATCACCATCATCCCTGAATTGATTGCTTTTGAATATTCACTTTTTCAATTGTGAAACTTTGAAATTTTCACGGGTCTCAATTTCCCCCTAAACAAGTGACATATTCAATTCTTCCATATTTTTCCGTTTGTGTAATCATATCCATGTCTCTGAATCTCTGTCCATCATCAGAAAACACGTGTTTTTGGATCTCTGTCCATCCTCAAAAACAATGACTACCAACAAACAACACAATCTTGAAATTCGACGACTAATTCATGATAAGCATAAGAATCTGGTAAATCTTCAATTATAATAACCCACAGCTATCGAATCAAGGGTAAACTCGATAACTGATTTAAATCAATGAAATTCCCACGACCTCTCCCCATTCCCGAAAACAACCCCCAGATGTTGATTACTGATTATCGGGGGTTCGGGGGCAGCGCCCCCGAGAAGCGGGGTCCAAGGGGCGGCAGCCCCTGGCGGGGTCCAAGGGGCAGAGCCCCTGGCTGGGGTCGTGCTTCAGCGGACCATCTGCGTTGGCGGACCATCAATCAGCGGACCAAATTTGGTTCAGCGGACCATTTGGTACGGCGGACCAGAATTGGTACGGCGTAACCGTCGCGGACCAGAAAATAACTGCTCCGGACCACGTTGAAGATTGTCTTCCTGACCATCTGGTCCGGCGGATGAATCAATTGATCCGGCGGTTGAAGATTGCCTGGCGGATGAGCTGCGGACCAGCAGCGGACCAGACCTCAAAAACGTGAAATTTTGAAATTTCACTCCAGATTCAAAATGTTGTCGAATTTCTTCAATCAAACACCACTGTTAGGTGCGAAAATGATTCAGGAAGGTTCGTTTGAACAAAAATCAAGCAAAACGACACTGAATCACACCTAATCAGCCATTTAACGTCTCAAAAACTTCAAAAACTCAAGAACAAGATCTGGAAATTGAACCAACGGCTCTGATACCAGTTGAAAAACCGTATATGGATCGTTTCCAGATCATAGAATGATAGAGACGGAAGTTTGTCATTCAATTATAGTCAAATGATTACAATACCGAGAGAGTATACATCAATTAAGCTCTGGAGGAGGTTTGGACAGAACCTCCTCTCTCTCACACAGACCACACAGAATGAAATGAACAAACTTGGAGATGATCAACATACCAATCCTATTTATAGGAAACCAGCTGGCGTACCACATGATCCGCCGGACCAGTTGGTCCGGCGTACCAACTGATACGCTGGTTGATATGTTGACATCACCATATACAATAAACCCTATACATTCAATCTATTCTATTCGTACAGTAACGACCACACACAGAAACTTGTCCTAACATAAAGCACAGGTCTTCAAACAAACAAATTCGTAAGAACCGAAGTTCAAATCACCAGAAATAGCAAGCAAACACAAATGTGATTCAACAATAAAACTGCCATTGCACAGTAGCAAAACAGAGTACACCTCACCTTAGCAAGATGATATATAAGGTAATGAACAACAACAGCGGCGGCGCTTAGACGCCGACATCGGATTTAGTCACCAAAGACGGTGTACAACCCCGTCGCACCATCCTCAAACCGAAACCGGAAAACGCCAAGGGTAAAAAACCCATATAAACCCACATTCGTTTCAGATCTGTAAACGCCAAGGGTAAAAAAACCATATAAACCCATATTCGTCTCAGATCTGTAATTTCTTCAAAAACCCACGACGTAGCATCAACGAAACGGGAACAACTAACAAATCGATTGACAAATGGGTTCTTAAAAACTCATAACATAAGAGTAACCCAGAATCGAACCGGCTCGAACCCTAAAGTTCATATCATTGCCGGATCTGGGAGATACTAACCCACCAGTAACAAAAGCATCAAGATCGATATACTAACCCATCAGAAGAACAGACATCGTAGTTCCGGTTAACCGCCGGCCTAAAACCCCCAAAAACAAAACGGCTCAAACCCTAAGGGTTCATCATCGCCGAATCAGGGTTTTCACATAGTACTCAAAGCCGTCGCTAACCACCGGTGAACAATGGCACAACAATTGCGACGGCGAGCACAGTGGCCGGAGATCCCACAAAACACTCAGATCCACTGCTAAAGCAGCACATAGTACTCAAAGCCGCCGCTTACGACGGCGAGCACAGTGGCCGGAGATCCGCCGCATTCAGCAGCACAAAATGCTCAGAACCGAGGTTGGATCGGTGATTAAGAGAAAGAAATATAGGGTTTTTAGAGAGTAGAAAACCACAGTGCTCAAGAGAGAGGACTGGTATTAAACATGTAGAATAGAGAGAGAAATAGGCAGTGACTCATGGGCCACCGCCCTTTTCCACAAATAATAGATAGACACTTGTACACTAACTGTCCTAGAAAAGGGACACGCGTCAATCAAAAGAAAAGGATAAGTGGCAAATTAAAAAAAAAACTGGCCACAGGAAGAGTCGAACATAAGGCCTCATGAATGAAAGTAGATGACAAAAAAACTTAAAACAAAAATAGAAACTTTAAAAGTTAGAGGGTTAAAAAGTTAAGGAGTATAAAACGTAAAAGTCTAAAAGTCTCGTGGTGAAAGACTCAAAGTGTAAAACTATAAGAATATACTAAGTTCGGCAGAGGTATAAAACGTAAAAGTCTATAAGTTCTCGTGGTGAAAGTATAAATTATAAAAGTATACTAAAAACGAAAGTAGAAAAGTTAAAAGTTTCATGGCCGAAAAGTCAGAAGATAACAAGCTTTAAAAAAAAAACTTTAAAAGTTAGAGGGTAAAAAGTTAAGGGGTATAAAACGTAAAAGTCTAAAAGTCTTGTAGTAAAAGTCTAAAACTATAAAAATATACTACAAACGAAAGTAGAAAAATTAAAAGTTTCGTGGCCGCCGAATTCAGAAGACAACAAAACATGAAACAAAAAAAAACCTTTAAAAGTTAAAGGGTACAAAACGTAAGAGTATGAAACATATGTGACTAAACTATGAAAACCAAAAGTTTACTATTTCATTAAAAAAAAAGTGTTTAAAAGTTTAAGATAGAAACTGTCAAAACC
>JBCNJP010008810.1:0-36180 GCA_039602395.1 Deinandra increscens subsp. villosa
TCCTCACAGTAAACACGAACAATATGTCACCATTTGGGAACACTTTGTCACTACAAAATAAAAAAGTGTTACTAAAATGGGGTTACGGTGACATTATTCGATAAATTCATTGATCCTGAAAGAAAAATCACTACTCTATAGTCACACTTTTTATCTATGTTCACATTTTTTGGTACCATACGGTCACTAAAATTTAATGTCGCCATATCATACCTAAAATGGCGCGACTTTTGGTCACGGATTGGACGGAAAAAAAGTTGTCACTAATCACATATAGTCACACTTTTTGAGTGTCACCGAAGGTCATTTTTGTACTAGTGTAATCATCATTGAAGAATAGCACGGGGCGTGTTCACCCCAACACGACACGTGTTGTTCAAAAAATGATCATCGCTCATCCCTGAGAAACAGCATGGGGTGTGCTGAACTGGGCACGGCCCGTGTTTTTCTTGGTGTTCTTCCCAATCGATCCAGAAAATCAAAAGTTTCATGAAAATTTAAGATTTTTATACGTATAGATTCGCAATCCTCCGATTTTAATAACCCCATTAACAATTTTCCCAAACTTAATCCATTTATCGAAGATCTAGATTTTTCTAAACTAAAGTTTTTTGAAGAAAATCATCAACAAAATACCCTAATTCGTGTGATTTGACATGGATTATCAACATGGATGATTACAAGAAACTTATTAAACATAATCCTACAATTAGTTTTATCCAATTTGGTTTAGAAATCACAAGTTTGGATATAGCCCCAAATTTGGTAAAGTTCTAAGGTTTGGATTTAGCCCCAAATTGGGTAAAGTTCTAACCTAACTAAAAGAATGAAGAAGATTTGGAGGTTTCTGATTACTTACATGGTAATGGAAGGGAGATTGATGAATAATAGCGACCACGTGGAGGATTTTTGCCCAGAGAGAATTCCGAAACACGACCCATGCTAAATGAAATCACAAAGGGGTGTTCACCCTTAAGTTCGGTTACTATCGAGTCTAGCACAACCCGTGCTTGGTTTGGCATGGGGGCGTGCTAAACTATTTTAACCGTTTTTTCTTTATAGAAATATATATAATATCCCTTTAAAAATAAAGTGACTTTTATTTATAAAGAAAATTATTTAATTATTTGTTATTTAAAAAATGTCATATTTAGAACATGTCGGGTTACAGGTTTCTCTGGTGATGTGGCAGTTATGTAAGGAACTTAAAACCTCAAATTTTCTTAAAAAATTATTAATTCTAAAACAGCTTGGTTTATTTACAGGTTGGAAGTTAGACCTTGTTTATTAATAATTTGATAAATTTTAGAGACTTAGTTTGATAAAAATCTTATTTAATTTTATCAGACGGGAAATTCTGATGGTATGTTTTAATTTTTTTTTTCAGATTTTTAAAATAAGTTGAAATAAACCAAAACACTTACCTGGTACGAGGGTTATTATTGTCATGGAATTCTATGACAATAACTTTCCTGGCCTTTGATGATTTCTTCTTTCCTTCTCGATTGTCCGTTCCTTTCCGTGGATCCTTCCTGTGCCTGAGAGGAATGATTGTTGACCAGACATATTCTTCTAAGGGTGCAGTGTAGGTGGGTGATCAAAAAGTGAAAGGTTGGTTTTTTTTTATAATATATATAAAATATACTAGTTAATAAGATAAAATAAATTAGAAAATTTATGGTTAAGCCGTTAACTTGGATTTTTCTTGGAATCCTTGTTTGTGTCCCCGACAACGGCGTCAAAAAGCTTGGTGTGTGCTAAGGTGTTCATAAAATATGAAAAATTTTCAAACCTTTTTAGCAGATTTAAGCTTTTAGATTTATAATACCTGATTTACTTGACAACTACCATTAAACCACATTACACGGGCAAGTATACCTATTGTGGGCAGTATAGTAGTGGTAAGTTGAATCGGTGTTGATTAGGACACAATGGAAAGTGAGAGCTCCCAATACTCAATCTTCACCAACGTTCAACCACACTCTATCTTTAATTTTTAGAAAACTAAGTTTGATATTAACCCATATATACATTTACCAACTGATTGTACAATTTATGAAACATGATGTACAATCCAAATGTGCATGTGGTTACAAGTGATGATGCAACCTTGCTTATGGTACATTTTTTTAAACATGTTGTACATAATATACTGCCTCGCTTACAACCTTATATATGCATACTTAAGAAGGAGCCAAGTCCGTTTGACGTTCACATTCACCAAAAAAAAAACAAGCATGGAGTACATTTGGGACCTTTTACTGTTTTACACACCATCTCCACATGGTACAATCACCAGATTTCTTTGGTGTGGCGTGTTACATACGCTGACTTCTTTTTACAATCACCACATGGTCCACATTTCTATCTCTCTATCTTGATATTTACTCTCTCTAGATCTCTCTCTAGATCTCTCTCTCTCTCTCTCTCTCTCTACCTACATTTTAATCCGTTTTGGGGCCGGATGAAGTTGCGACAAACGTTGCACGCTGCCGTTGCCACTCTTGTTTCTCCCCCAGCATTTAAGTTGCTATTTTCGGTGTTTTATGACGAGTAGGTTGTTCGTATTTCTTTTCCGGTTGCCTCTGTAGCCGATTATATTACCGGCCCCGTCGTTGTTCTGTTTACGTTGAAGCGGCGATGGTTTGGTTGTGGTTATCTCCTTCGTTGCTCACATTTAGTCGATTTGGGGGTTTTAAATCCTTAGATCTGAAATACACTTTTGATCGGTTTGTGTTTTGGTGTTGAGCGTGTGATATACGCCTATGAATTTCCCTCATATGGTATAGAATATCTATGTTCTAGATCTGGTGTTTATTTTGGGTTTTCAAACAACGAATCTATTTTGGGTTTTGGTAGTTATAGATCTGATGTTTGTTTTGGTTTTTTGTAGTTATTTCTCTGCATCTTTTAATCTGATGAATTATTGAAGCTTATAAACCTTTAAATGTTTGTAAAGAAGGTATGTTGGTACATAATCGGCGATGATATGACCTTTAGGGTTTGAGCCAGATCGATTTAAAGTATATGCAATTATCTCTTTGTTTGTTTCAATCTGATGAATTTGTAAAGATGTTACGTTAGTACATATTCGGCGATGATATGAATTTAGGATTTCCACAACCCTACTTTGAGCCTAATGAACCTCAAGTGTTTCTAAAGAAGCTATGTTGGTAAAATTCTGCGATGATATGCACATTAGGGTTTTTCCATATGACATTTCTTTGAGTGTTTGAATCCTATGAATTGTTGAAGCTTAGAAATTATAAAATGTTCGTAAAGAGCCTATGTTGGTCTAGATTTGGCAATGATATGAATTTTAGGTTTCCACAACCCTAATTTGAGCCTAATGAACCTCAAATGTTTCTAAAGAAACTATGTTGCTCCAGATTTGGCGAATTTGAGCCTAATGAACCTCAAATGTTTGTATAGAAACTATGTTGCTCCAGATTTGATAATGAAATGATTTAGGGTTTTTACAACCCTAGGCTGCTATGATGGTTTAATTTAGGGTTTTCATAACCCAAATATTAGTATGCCTTCATGCGCTTCTCACTTGGGAATCCATTTGTGATGCCTATAATTAAGTATTTGTTGTGATGATTCCATAATGCTCGATGATGTCAACAACTTTTCCTAAGGCTATGATGACTTCCGTTAGAGCCTTGATTTCATGGCTGTGATGATCCGAAATGGAACTGAGCCATGTACACAATTTGTTTTGTTATGTTTAAAGAAAAGTGAAATTCTAATATTTACAACCAAACCGTATGGATTTTAGATATTCAAACACAACTCAATTTTTTATTAGTTTATTATGTCACTTTTATAAAATTCATCAAAAAAGTTTAGCAAATTTGTGAATTGTGAGTTATTTGGTATTCCAAAATATAATATAAGAGCAGTATACGGTTTTATAATTTAAAAAAATCTTTAGTATTTTTTATTTGGAATCAGAAGATATAATAAAAAAAGGGAATGTCACTATATATTCTATATTCAAGGTCACTAAATTTATATATAAACCCATTTTCATGTCATTAAAAAAACATTCCAAGGTTGAATGATGTCATTTGTCTCTTGCACTTGCACATACAAATATAGATGGGCAAATTGCCCTATGTTTCATGGGTAGGCTAACTGAGTTGTTTAAAGGGTTAAATTCACACATATTTGCTAAATGACTTTAAAAAACGATCCGACTCCGCCGCGAAGCGCGGGTCGACCCACTTGTATATATATATAAGTAAAATGGGTTTTCGGACTTAAGCAGTCGCGATCAATATTGATTGGAATAATCGTACCAGTAACTTATAGAAACGTGTTTATTTATGACTTTGGGTTAATGTCACACCCCCAAAAATCCCACGCGCGACAACGCGCCGCAAGGAACGTGACAAACCAAGATCGAACACATTAGCCATACGAATAGTCTATATGCAATGTAAAAGTAAAATGAAGGTAGATGCATTTTTAACATGGAGGCGTAAACAACAAAAATTGTAATAAATGTTGAAGCGCCAAAACATGCGCAAACCAAAAGTTAATGAGTTTAAAAAGTATTAAAGTCTATGATGCATGCATGACAATAATAATCCTTATATGGTGCATCCTAGCTCGTGGCAGACAATCCAGTTTAGCGACCTGAGAAATAACATGCTAAAGTGTCAACACAAAGGTTGGTGAGTTCACAGGTTTAACAGTTCAGTAACATTTCAAGTTCAGTTTAAATTGACCGTTCAATAACGTCAAGTTGTAAGAGCATAATCACTAATATATATCAAATAGCTAGCTAGGCTATATACATGAAACTTCGCACGTTGATGGTCACCGAAGCTAACAGTTGTTTATAGTTTGCCTTGTTGTGTTTAGGACGAATATAACACCCGTTCGATATCCAATCGTGCCAGAGTGACTGACCCGGGTGGGGTTTATCAGACCCAGTAGTACTACAATATATTTCCCGCTATCGTCATTACCATAAGAAGGAATTTGTTGTATCTGTGCTTCAAGTAGTTCAAGTAATATATAAAAGTCTAATTATCTCAGTTGTATAGTTCATGCATGTTAATCTCCCCTAACAGGATTTAAAACAGTAAAATGGGGCCGTGAAACTCACCTTAGGTTGCTCAGCAAAGTTTCCACATAAAACAGTTAATTCAAGTAGCAAGAACGAGTCTTGTGCAAGCAATCAATCACCTAACGAGCATTCAAGTATAAGTGTGTGTTCTATAAACTATAAGTCTAACGTATACGACAAAAATGAAGGATCGTGGAATTCAAAACAAGTCGTGGATGGCACGTGTGCCAAATCCGAGCGATTATCGAAATAACGCGAGAAAATACAATATATGACTTTAATATATATTTTCTAAGTTTAAGGATATCAAAAATAAATATATATAATGTATATATATTTATATATTTAACTAAACGTTCAAGTGACGTTAATAACAAAGTTTCAACAAAATATAAATATACATACATAAACATGTTAAATCCGATGATTTGAATATTTATTTTGGAAAGAAATTACAATTTATGATGAATCGTAATCCAAAACCGAGTATTTTGTGTTTTGTTGGTCCGAGATCTCCCAAATACACGATATCTAATCAAACACGAGTGCCGAATCCTCGTATAAGATCGATTCAAGAAGAATAGTAGAAGAATAGACTAGATCTAAGTAAAAGATGAAGTCTTGAATGAAGAACAACTACTATCTTGAAGCTTGATGAACACGGATCGTAAACACCAAAGAAGGCAGAAATCGTAATCTCTAATATCAAAGCTCACATTGATCATAAACATAAGGGTTTATATAGGTACCCAATGGGTTTACTATTGGGCCCCTTGTGGATCATAAACCCAATAGTAAACCCAAACCCAATCATAAACTAGCCTAAATACAATAGCAAACTAGCCTATGATTCTAATGAAACCCTCTAAGCCCAGCCCAACATGTTTAATATTACAAGCCTTATAATCTAGCCTCTACAATCTTCCCCTAGGCTTGTGATATTAAATGTCTTCGATCTTTGAAATTCTTCTTCTTGAGTGGCTGGCATAGATGCTGATGAAGATTATTTCCGCAGAAATCTTCAATGGGTTTCCTGACGGGCACTTGGGACTTCCTCTTGATCAGCATCAGCTTGAACTTCTTGAAATGAACAAGCAATGAAATGGAGGACTCTTATTTACTTGCTTCTTGAAAGAACTGGTTCTTGCTGAATCTTCGGTAACTGTCTTGAATCTCCAAAACAATTAGAGGTTTAATTTTGAAAAAAACCTCCTAACTTTGGAGAACTTGATTGTTGATCTTCAAACTTCATAATCTCTGACTGCACTCTCTGTATCATTTTCTTTTTCAAGGATTTGACTTGAAATCTTCAGCTTCCCCTAAACTTGTGAGCATTTTCTTTGAAAACCATTGAAGCTTTTGAAAAACATGTAAAGACACCAACAACTTCCCCTGAACAGTTGCTTATTCAGATGGAAGTCTTGTCCGGCTGGTTCTTTAACTTGAGCAGTAGCAACATCTTTCTATCATCAACCTGTCTGACACACATTTGAAAAAATATACTCCACCAGACATTTGATGACTGGTCTTTGGGTTAGAAGGTAATTATCATCTGTTCAGTTGATTCAAATTAACATAATTTTAACCAAAAACCCTAATATAGATTACGGATTTTCTATAAAACTTCCCCTGAACCCAAGACCTCTAAAGACTTCCCCTTAGCTGATAACTTCCCCTCAGCTAAGGACTTCCCCTGAGATAATACATATTATCTTCGAGTTCCCTTCAGATACTATGTATTATGGAAGTCTTTTCATTAGATAATAAGTATCATCCTCGAGTTCCCTTCGGATAATACTTATTATCCTCCTTCCTTTAGATAATAAGTATCATCCTCGAGTTCCCTTCGGATAATACTTATTATCCCATACTCCTTCCCCTAAAAATTTGGCAAGATCTGTCGGGGGCATATTGTCATGCATTAAAACCCATGAAAAACACATTTTGACTTTTCAAATCAACCTGGCCAAGACAAAAACACACCAAAAAGTACTTAACGACTCACACACGAAAGATAAAAACTAAAAAATACTTACCAAACCAAACATGAGAAAGTTTACTAGGGGTCAAATCGTATGAATCTGACTGAGGAACCCTTTTTAGCTTCAGTTACTCAACTAGTCTAGGTGATTGCCGGTATGTTTGTCCGCTTTAAACTCAAACCCGTTTAATCCCAACCGAATGCATCATGTTTAATATAGTACAATATTACCATTATGTTTAATTGTCCCCACACCCAAGCGTACACAGCAAAACCTACCCAACCTCAGAGTTTATTGAGGATTCACAAACCCCCAGCTTGAGGAACCATGCAACACCGTTATGACAACCACTTATCTCTTATTTTCATGAATTATCGGTTGGTGATCAGGTCGGCCGTATAAGCACGCAGAGAAGACCAACTGAATAATTTTATTTTCTTTTTCATTTTCTTTTTCTTTTTCATAATTTTTTTTTTAATTCTATTTCTTTTTCTTTTTCTGTGACGTTGTCATTTACAGTATAAACATGGATGGAAATACCACTCTCAACCCATTTTTACCGGGCCTCAGTTTTTTAAACTATGTAAACTAGGATGGAAAACTAAACATATATATCTTTTAAGTTCATTGCACTTACATTGGTGGTCATACGATTAGGTCGAGCCTACCGAGCATATCACCGTGGAGCTTGCCTTTCACTTCCACCTTACGCGTGTCAGCCATCTCCAACCTGGACATTCATTTTACTTCCCCTAAACTTCTCAAAAACAAGACACAAACAATTAAAAATTGAAAAGCACACTATTTTTTAGGGGTCAACTTTTTCTTCATCTTTACATTTCTTCCCCTTGCTTTTTGATTTTTAATGTCACAATCTTGTAAACATCATTTTTTTTAAATAAAAAATAAAACACACAAACACACTTAAAAGAACAAAACACAAAATTTTGAAGATGTCTGGCCAAGCTAACTTTCAAAGTATTGATTTGAAAATTTTAGAAAATTGGGTTTCAAGACATGCACACTTCATTGCATTTGAAGTCAAACACTTCAACAATCAATCACCAAGTGAAAATTTTATGAAATTTGGTTTGACTCAATACACCCTTTTCCGCTTCATCAAATCAACAACCAAGTTAAGAACAGTACCTTTCCTGCTGAATTTAACCGTTTACCTCTCAATGAGACATACCTTCCATTTATAGATTACTTGACATGACATGAAGATACGTCTCCTAAACTGTGCCTGGAACAATCACTTATCAACAAACAAATTAGTAATTAAAAAAAACGTTAGTGATAATCCTCCATGATCGTTCCTGCACAGAGTGAGAGATTAGTTAGCCATTGGTACCCAGGCCATTGTTTTTCTGGGTACCCCTGAGGAATCAATAAAGGATACTTCTTGTAAGAACATCCCCTTTGAGAAATCAGGAAGTTGTGATGGAACTGCCTTGATTTTTGGTTTCCAAATTCCAGGTGATTTAACATTTGTTTTAGTCACCTTTGGAGTTGTGACCTTAGGTATTTCAACCTTCTTTGTTTTAGATTCACTTTTCAAAACAGTTTTTGTTTTAGTCACCTTTTGAGTTGTGACTTTAGGTATTTCAACCTTCTGCATTTTAGAATCATTTTTCAAAACATCTTTAGTTACCTTGGGAGGGGTAACCTTGGGTTTTTCAGACTTTGGTTGTTTTGAAAACTGTTTCTTCACCTGTTTTTGGAAATTTTGGTAACTTGGAAAGCTGTTCTTTTGATTTAAAGATTTTCTTTCAGCTTTGGCAGCGCCCCAATGTTGATCAGAGGGTTTAACCTTAGGAGCAACAGTCTTCTTTGCCTTAGGTGTTTGCACCATCATTGGCTTAGACTTTACAGACTCCTGAGATGAAACCCTTTGACTTTTTAGAAAATAGGGTTCATAGGGGCGATAAAGACAGTTCCTAGCAATATGACCAGCGATGCCACAATTAAAGCAAGTCTGCTTCTTTAGATAGAAGTCAGACGTGTACCCATTTAACTTTGGTGGCTGATATGGAGCTGGTTTGCCTTGTGTCTGCTTCCTTGTCTTGTCTTCAGCTCCAGATATGACTTTCTGCTGGTTCCTTGAAGCCTGAGTAGAACTTGTCCTCATTGTCTTTGTGCTCTCTGGATTTTCTGATGTTGAAGCATCATTCTTGAAATTACATCGGCAACTGCATGATCCAACTGAAGAAATGGGAGACACAGCTACTCCCTTGAGTTTTTCATTCTTCACTCCAGCTGTTGGTTTCATGCTTGGATGCTTGATGGTGATCTTTGGCCTCTCAACTTTAGGTTCACTTATCATGCCATCAGTTATTCCCTTGAACTTGGAGGAGAAGGATGGTAGTTCATATCCTACATCTGGTTCTTGGTCAAACATTGATCCAGATGTCATAAAGATCTTCCCCTCAGGCCGTGTCGTCAAGATCACCTTTTCCCTTTTGACTTCGTCAATTACTTTGAAGCATGGGGTTTCAATTTTAGGGTATGGTTTCAACTCTATCCCAGCTTCATCAGACTTAGAGTTGTGACACCTGTCATATTTCTGGCACTCAGCATCATTGTCTGATATATCCTTTACTCTCCCTTCACCATAAGTCATTTTTGTCTCATTGTCAATTTCTTCTTGAGTCATTGGTGTAGTTCCAACCAAAACACTATCAATAGGAGGAGCAGCTTCTTTATAATCAGATTTGGTTCGTTCAACTTGATCCTCACTAAGAAGTATTCCTATAATGTCTCTGGGAACTGGTGGAGGAATAATGTTGTTTGCAGCCAAGGCCTTATCAGTCTTTTCTGACCCAAATCTAGGTGTGTGTTTCCCAACTTGACCAGTCACAACAGCATGTGACAATTCCTTTCCAGCATCAAGCATTCTTTTGCTTCTCATTTGATTCATATCAAGTTTAACCTGCAACTCATTGTTTTTATGCTTAAGGTCATCTATCTGCTTACTAAGCTCAGCTATTTCTAACTTAGCGTTGTCATACAGATAAGCGTTCTCAGTTGCAAGTTTCTTATATTTCACTATGTCTAATTTCAGAGCTTTAACCTTCTCTTCATGCTTTTGCCATCTACCCTTAAAGGAACTCCTCTCGCATTTTACCTCAAACAGTTCTGACTCAAAATTTTTACAGATTTGCCTAAGTCCAGGTATTAATCGAGCACATGTAGGATTCGGGCATATCTTAGTTTCGTCAACTTCATCTAAGAAAGCATCCTTGTCCTCAACCATATTCTTTTCTTCAACCACTGAACTCATTATGCAGCTTCTGAAAATTTTGAAAAATCAGCAAAAACGGCAAAATTGGCAAAATCACTATTCAAAGAATAGTGTCAGAAACTTAAAACTGAAAAACGGAGGCCTTCGGAGTGGAATTTGGGGGTCCAAACGAGCTCCCCTGGACGTTAGTCACGAGTAACTTTGGGGCTCAGTGTCACGAACGTCGTGTTCAAATTTGAGCTTCTAACTCCAAACGAGTCAAAAGTTACGTCCGTTTCCGTGAAAGTGTAAAAAAATGACTTTTTGCCGCAAAACCCTGTTTCCGATCGTAAACAATGTTTCCGATCGTAAACACCCGTTTACGATTGAGACAAAACAGCTGGTCGTAATCTCCTGATCGTAAACACACAACCGACAGAAGTAATCGTAAACTTGATTACGATGCCCGATTACGATCCCGAAAGTCGTAAACTCCTGTTTCCGATCCACCAAAATCGTAAACTCTTGTTTCTGATGAAAAAATGTCGTAATCACCCAATTACGATCCTGCAGAATCGTAAACTCTAAACTCCGGATCGTGAACACGATAAAAATGGTTTCTTGAAGTCGTAAACACGAGAACACAGCAGATCTTCAACCGATGAACTCGTAAACACCCAGAAACCCAAAAAAACGATCGTGAACGTGAAGAACAGCAGCAGCAGAAATCGTAAACACCAACACAGCCTTCGAATCTTCAAAAACTCGAACTATAACCCAGAAAACAGCTTGAATCAATATCGTGAGAGCCTCGAATCAGTGATTCTTGGCTTTGATACCAATTGTTGGTCCGAGATCTCCCAAACACATGATATCTAATCAAACACGAGTGCGGAATCCTCGTATAAGATCGATTCAAGAAGAATAGTAGAAGAATAGACTAGATCTAAGTAAAAGATGAAGTCTTGAAGGAAGAACAACTACTATCTTGAAGCTTGATGAACACGGATCGTAAACACCAAAGAAGGCAGAAATCGTAATCTCTAATATCAAAGCTCACATTGATCATAAACATAAGGGTTTATATAGGTACCCAATGGGTTTACTATTGGGCCCCTTGTGGATCATAAACCCAATAGTAAACCCAAACCCAATCATAAACTAGCCTAAATACAATAGCAAACTAGCCTATGATTCTAATGAAACCCTCTAAGCCCAGCCCAACATGTTTAATATTACAAGCCTTATAATCTAGCCTCTACATGTTTCTAGCCCAAAACGACGCTTTTTAATAGTTTCCTAAAACATTATAATGTTTACACAAAAGATTACTTCGCTTCAAGCCAACGTCATGTATAGATATATTTATAATAGTTTACACAATGAATATATATATTTCTCCTCTTTAGGTAAACCCAAAGTTTTATATCAATATATAAATACATAGGTGTTAAAAAAACTATATTTTTATTTAAATTGACAAGTTAAACATATTTGGCACTCCAAAACATGGTTTACGAGGCTTTATGATCATAAATATATTTTTTATGGTTTTTAGATGCGACAAGGGACAATTTTGATACAAAATCTAGTGACCAAATGCTCAAAACAATACAAAAACAACAAAATAAAAACTATGGAGGTCACTGGGTTCGAACCCGTGACCTCCTGGACCAACAGTCGCGTCTTTAACCATCCGGCCAGGATCCCAATCGTGATCAGATTTTGGTTGTAGGTATTTTGTTCTAAGGACTATGGCTAGGAAATTTCGATTACAGCAAAAACAGGGGAAAAAAACGTGTAGGCGGGTTTCGAACCCCCGACCTCTCGCAACTAAGCCCCGCGCCCAAACCATTGTGCCAGATTGGCATCTGGTTTAAACCCATAACCGAAAATATATAACCCATACCGACTGCGAGTCATCTTCCACCCCCAGAACCCTAATGTCGCCGGAGATATTTTCCGGCGACCAGAAAATCGCGAAACATGAAATAAACTCATAAAAAGATGCGAATAACATTAAGGAATCTTACCTCGAGTTGGATATGAGAGATTGATACGTTTTGTACACCGAAACGAACCCGAAACATAATCACGAACTCGAAGCACGATCACGAAACTCAAATCGGTTTGCAGCCGGTTGTTCAGAGTCGAACCACGATCACAGGGATGTATCAAACAATGACAGACATTGGCTAAGTGGTGTGAATTTTGCCGGAAATCGTGATTGTGGTGGGTTTCTTGTTGCCGTGAAGAACAGAGAGAGCGAGAGAGAACACAGGGAGTTTGAGAGACTGGAATGGGAGTGGTAATAAGGATGAATGGGTCATTACTTCCAGGAAACTGAATGATTTAATTATTCCATTGATTGTGAGCATTGTAACCGGCGGACAATGATCGACCGAATTCAAACCGTGAATTCAATTCACGTAATGACCATTAAATGACAATTGGGTAGTGACATTTCTAGTCCCTCACCAAGTTACAAATAAGACACAAGGTTTGGATAATCACAACAATAATCCCCACTAGTTTTGTAAAGGAAAAGAGATTTAGAAATTGGCGAAAAGAGTCCCTCAAGGTTATAAATCTTTAACGAACTCTAACGGAGTTAACGGGGAATGTTTCTAACAACGAATATACGAGAAATGTCAAAATATACAAATCGTATAACGTTTATAGGAAATATGAATCTCGTTTTACTAAAATAAATCATGGAATATAACTCCACAATCATCTATTTAAAATCACACAAAATCATAACTTTTATATTTAAATCACATAACTCCATGATTAATAACTTGTAATTAGAATCCTTAAATTACATAAAAACATAAATGTGATTAAATTATGTTATATATATATATATATATATATATATATTTAGAGTAAATTACGGCTATCGTCCCTGTGGTTTGCACGTTTTACGTCTATGGTCCTTAGGCTTCATTTTTTACGTCTTTAGTCCCCAAACTTTATCGACTCGTTACGGCATTGGTCCCTGGGGCTAACAGACGTTAAAAAAATCTGTTAAGTGCATATAGAATGACCTTTTTACCCTTTTCAATAAAAAAACCTAAAAATAAAAGCAATATAAATTAAAATTAAAAACAAATCATATATGATAAAAAAATAAAAGCCGGCACCCCCATTTTATTCCCAATTTTCGTCACCTCTGTTCGACTACCACTCCGACGAACCCCCCTCCCCCACCCCCCACCACACACACAGCGACGACCACTCCGACGACCACCCCCCCCCCCCTCCGGCGGAGCCGCTATTATGCTTAGATTAAGGCAACGACGGTAGCATCGATCTCACCTCAGATCCGTCGCTTCCTCACCGGCCACTTCCTACCCGTCGGCTCGAATTAGCTCCGGAAACAGAAAAGATTGATGAAGGGAAATGAGTAATTAGCAGTGGCGGCGACGCCTCTGTTGCTGTTGCGAAGGAAGAATAGAGAGATGGAGGAGATGGGTTGCTGGGTTATCGCCGGCCGGAGAAGGAGAGCCGGAGGTCGCCGGGGCTGTTGAGTTTCGTACGGGTGTGAGGGTTGGAGGTGGTCGCTGGGTGTTGATCGGAGGATGTTGACCGGATCGGCGGTGGTTCTGGGTTCAACTTCAGTCGGAGCGAATTTCACCAGCGGTGAGATACAGAGATCATCGTCATCATCATCGCCTCCACAGAAATGAATTTCAGTCGGGAACTAAGGATTTACGGCTTTTAACGGGATATCTGCTGTGTGTTTTCATGAGCTGATCAGAGAAAGGGAAAATGATGATCATCGCCGCCGTGAACGGTGGCTCTCATGGCATGGATGGGCGGAAATGGTGGTGGCGGTGGAGGGACGGAAATTGGGAAGTTGGTAAATGGGGAAGATGAAGAACCATGGGCCCCATCTTTTATCCTATATTATTTTTTTGAACGGCATATGTTTTTTAATTTTTAATTTATATTTTTTTTAAAGAAGGGGTATTATGGTCTTTTCACACATACTTAACAGAACTTTTTAACGGTCGTGAGCCCCAGGGACCAAAGCCGTAACGAGTCGATAAAGTTTGGGGACTAAAGCCGTAAAAAATGAAGCCTAAGGACCATAGACGTAAAACGTGCAAACCACAGGGACGATAGCCGTAATTTACTCATATATTTATCACCTAAAATCATAGGGTATAATTGTCACATAAAAGGACGCAACGTTCACATGAAATCGTAACGTATGATTTACATAAAATCATAGAACAAGAATATCAAACGTCAAACTTAAGTGCATGCTCGTTTAGTGATTACTACACAAAACCCTAATTGCTAAAGTCAACGCAGATAAGCACATAAATTTTCACACAACATTTAATACGTTTTACGTTCAGTTAATGTCAGAAAATGACCTGAAAAGTCGGATTGTCACAGTATCCCCTTGTTGAAGAATTTTCGTCCTCGAAAATTGCGTAACGCGGTAAAAGTTAATGAGCTAGACACAAAGAAAAAGAAAAGAAAAAAATTTCTCAGTCGTCACATCATCCCCTTGTTGAAGAATTTTCGTCCGTGAAAATTAAACCAGTACCTGAACTAGACGAAGGTTGATCTTGAACAGTCTGGGATATTTCTTCATCATCTGATCTTCACGTTCCCAGGTGAATTCAGGACCATGTCTCGAGTTCCAACGAACTTTAACGATTGGGATTTTGCTACGTTTTAGTTGTTTAACTTCCCGGTCCATAATTTCCACCGGTTCTTCAATAAATCGAAGTTGTTCGTCCACATGCAACTCCTCGAGTGGAGTGATTAATGTCTCATCTGCTAAACATTTCTTTAAATTCGACACATGGAAGACGTTATGTACCCCACTTAGTTCTGCTGGTAAGTTTAGTTCATACGCTAATAGACCAATTCTCTTGATAATCTCGAATGGTCCAATGTATCTCGGGTTTAACTTACCACGTTTACCAAAACGTACTACACCCTTCCAGGGTGAGACCTTTAACAAGACCTTGTCTCCTTCCTCAAATTCCAAAGGTCTTCGCCGTTTATCAGCATAACTTTTCTGTCTATCTCGTGCGGCTGCCATACGATTACGAATTTGCACAATTTTCTCTGTTGTCTCGAGTACCAACTCAGGACCTGTGAGTTGACTGTCACCAACTTCCGCCCAACAAAGATGTAAGGAAATGATTTTCTGAGTCAACCGGATGAAGACGAAGATTTCCGGTTGAAGATATATTCAAGCGGAAGAATGCTCAAGCGGAAGATTTTGTCAACCGGAAGCTCAACCGGAAGAACATTTCCGGGTGAACTCTTTTATCCAACAGAATAAAGAGTTCAACCGGAAAAGTACAGGAATATTACTTTTGCAGAATTCAGACCTGCAACAACTTTCATTCTTCCAAAGTCACATCCTAGCCGTCTCCTACTTATAGATAAATGCATTTTGCACATTTCCTCATTTGTATGTTTACTAATGTTCTTTTAGTAAGTTTATTGTTTGACTTTCATGTACGGTTAGATTAGCCCGTATGAGATCAACGGCTGTAGTTGATCTCCTTAGTACTATTTATAGTTGTTAGCTAGTTCATTCACAAGTACCAGATTTAGTGCTTACACTTGTAACAGTTTGAACTTGAGTTAATGCAAATAGTACCGAGAAATTTATTATCTTGTGTTCACTAGTTTATGCAATCAATACAATCAAACTACAAGTATAAGAAAAACTAAGCTTAAGTAAAAACAAGTATGATACAACTTTATTCCGCATGGTTGTGATCTGCATGTAAAGAGTTCTTGTTCTGATTATTTCTCTGAGTAATCAACGGTCCTACAAGTGGTATCAGAGCTTTGGCTCTACACTTTGAAGACTTCTAGTGCTTCAAAGTTGATACTTTACTTGCTCACTTAAGTTTTTACAAGCTTTTTCTGTTTAACAAACTGTTTTTCACAATGACTGACTTAACTCTTGGTTCACTAAATGGTAGCTCTAACAAACCACCAATTTTCACTCCTGATGACTTTGATACTTGGAAACTCAGGATGGAAGGTTTTGTTAGAAGCCTAGACAGACGCATTTGGAACAGGTTGACTGTAGGTCCTTATAGTCCAACTGTTCAATCTGCTGATGATGCCGAAGTGCAAATACCAAAACCACTAGACAAATATGTTGAAGCTGATTATAATGAGCTTAAATATGATCACAAGGCCTACTGGACACTCCAGGCTGCATTACCCAACTCTATACTGGTAGGGTTTAAGGGATATAAGACAGCAAATGGCTTGTGGAATGCTCTCAGTGAAATGTATGAAGGGTCTAGTGAGGCTAAGGAAAACAAAAAGGATGTTTTGAAACAAAGATATGAAAACTTCACTTACAAAACTGGTGAATCTATGACCAACCAGTATCTTAGATTTGTTTCACTTCTTGATGAATTGCAAAAGGTAGAAGTAACAATAGAACAGGCTGATGCTAACAGGAAGTTCCTGAGATCCTTACCTCCAATGTGGACTGTTTACACAGTAAGCATTAGGGAGTGCAAGGACCTCAAAAAGCTTAAACTAAGTGAACTCCATGGAGTCCTTAGTGCTTATGAAATGGAGCTTAATCTTAAGCAAAACAACTTTCCTGAGGCATCACCACAGTTGCAAACCACTGCTTTGGTTACAACTGATTTTCAAAAGATCTCAAATTCTTCTCAATATCACTCACCCTCAGTCTCAGAGAGTTCTTCAACATTGTTTGACAACTCTCACTCTGCCTATGTGGCAACTGACTCATCTCAAGGATTCACACGTGAAGACTTGGAATGCATAGGGGCAGATGATCTGGAGGAAATGGACATTTTAACTCAATTAGCTATGGTTTCTGTAAGAGCCCAAAGATTTTATAAGAGAACAGGAAGAACTTATAAAGGGTCAAAGGGATCATCAATTGGGTTGGATAAATCTAAAGCTAAATGTTATAACTGTCACCAACTTGGTCATTTTGCTAGGGAATGCAAGCAGCCAAGGAGAGAAGGACAGAATAACAACAATAATGTCCAACAGAGATCAAATCATGGAAGCAACAACAGCAGCAGTCAACACATCAACAGCAATAGCAACCAACAGCCAACACAACCAAAACCACTTGGAAATCAAAATGTGGTGGCAGCTGTAGCTAACCAGACTGAATGCTTTGAGTGGGATGACTTTGTCACTGAGTTTGAGCCAATCAACCATGCTTTGATGGCCAAAGAAGACTCAACAGAACAGGTAAATGAGATTCCTGAAAAAGTTTTGGAAAATCTATGCAGTCCTGCATGCATAGAACAAGTGTCAAAATACAGGAAACATAACACTGATCTAATTGATGAAGTTTCTAATCTGAATGAGTTGAAAAATTGCTTTAAGAAAACTGAAAATGCATACATCACCAAACTTGAAAATTTGAACAAAGAATTTGATGCATTAAAGCTGACTAACTCTATTTTGGAAACACAATTGGAAGATTTGTTGAACAAACTAACTGTTTCAAGACAAGAAACAAAAGATGCAAAAGCAGAAAATGACATTCTTGAAATCAAGTTAAAAGATGCTTTGTTCACCTGTGACAAATTCCAAACAGCTAACAAGAAAGCTGAGAAACTTTGGAATGGAGTAATGCATGGGAAAACAGGTATTGGGTACAACAATGTTGAACCACCCAAGGAATATTCACCTGTTATTGCTCCAATCCAAGCACTTCAGAAGGAGTGTGGTGTGAGTCTAACTGTTGATAGCACCACATGCTCTTCTCCTGAACCAAACTATGTTGAATCATTGACAAACTGTGAAGTCAAAGATGCTAGCACATCAGCATCTGTTGACCAATCCAAGGTTTTAAAACCAAAAGTTGCTTTTCCACCCCCAACTATTTATGAGCCCAAAGACTCAAAAGTTGGAGGAAAACTACCTGAGAAGCCAAAACCCAGTGAATCTGAGAAAATGGGTAAGATAACTTACCACCAGGTCACAAATGAAGATTCAGCTAAAAACACAAACACTTACCAAAGGAAAATGTTTGAATGTGTTTTCTGTGGTGAAAAAGGGCACATGGCTGCAATGTGCAAATTCAATCCTTTAAGCAAAACACAAAATTTGTTAAAACCCAAAACTGTTCTTACTCAGAAAAGATCTACAGGAAAAACTTCACCTGTAAGAAGTAACACTTTGAAATATTTTGATACTGAGTTAAACAAAGTTTTAATTGGGAACAACAAAAATGGAAGTTTTTCAGTCTTAAAAATGAACAGGGTTCCGGCTGAACTTCAACCGGAAAAATTTTCAACCGGAAATGAAGTTCAACCGGAAAACTCCAAATAACTGAGATCAGTTACTGCACCTAAACAACGACCCAGGGTTCAGTTTACTGATGAGTATGACCATTTTGAAGGTCAAGGAAGGAGAAACCCATCTAGAGGCAAGACCACCTCTAGAGAAAATTTTGTGAAAAACAAGCACAACTCTCAACCGGAAATTCCCTCTAGTTCAAGTGGAAATGCCACTGTTGCATTTCACAGTGAGAGATCTAGCCAGTCAAACAAATTTTCAAATCCAAAGGCTAGAATCTCACCAGTAACTAGTGTTGATCAAACCTACAGCTCACACAATGAGGTGCCAAAGGTTTTGACTAACAAACAAAAGAAATATAGGGAATACAGAGAGAGGAAAATTGCTGAGAGAAGGCTTAGCAAAACAAACAGGCAAGATCAAACAAGTGAACAGTCTGAACACTTGAACATTGATCAAGATGATCTGTTGAATGAGGATCCATTACAACATACTTTAGTACTTAAAGAGTACAAGTATTATGATGCTTCTGGCAAGCCCAAGACCTCAAAGGCTTGGGTTCCCTTTAGAAATTAATCAATTTTCTCTGTGTGTAGGTGCATAATAAAGGCCCACAAAGCCTATGGGTTGTTGATAGTGGATGCACTTGCCACATGACAGGAAATAAGCATGTATTGGAAAACCCCAAAAATATAAACGGAGGTCCTGTAGCTTTTGGGAGTGCAAAAGGACACATTACTGCACAAGGTGCTGTTAGTAATGGGAAGCTTACCTTTGATAAGGTAAATTTTGTTGATACATTGAATTTCAATTTACTTAGTGTCTCACAAATGTGTGACAAAAATTTGAATTTGATGTTTACTGAGAGAGAGGCAATAGTCTTAAAACCTGGTGTTAACATCCCTGAGGAACTTGTGTTACTCAGAGCACCTAGGAGAGAAGGACTATATATTTTGGATCTATCTGCTGCCACTCCAGCAAGTGGAATTGCATGCTTTATATCCAAAGTCTCAGTGGATGAATCTGATTTATGGCACAGGAGGTTATGTCATGTTAACTACAAGAACATGAACAGAATAGTGAATCTTGGCTTGGTTAAGGGTCTTCCTAACAAGCAGTTCAACTGTTCTGAGCACTGTGTTTCTTGCCTCAAGGGTAAGCAACACAAGACCTCCTTCAAGCCAAAAACTGAGTCTTCTATCACTCAACCTCTAGAACTTTTACACATGGATTTGTTTGGTCCAACTAGAGTGATGAGTTTGGGAAAAAGGTCATACTGTTTTGTCATCATTGACGATTTTACAAGATATACTTGGGTGTTTTTCTTAAAAACAAAAGATGAAACTGCTGAATTGTTAAAAACACTAATTGTATCTTTGGAAAATCAAGCAAAACTGAAAGTTAAGACAATCAGAAGTGACAACGGCACTGAATTTAAAAATCATGTTTTGAATTCATTTTGTGAGGAAAAGGGTATTCTTAGACAATTTAGTGCTCCTAGAACTCCACAACAAAATGGTGTTGCAGAAAGGAGAAATAGGACACTAATTGAGGCTGCTAGAGCAATGTTGGCAGATTCTAAATTACCAGTGATATTTTGGGCAGAGGCAGTAAATACTGCTTGCTACGTCCAAAACAGGACTTTGATTGTTAAGGGTAAAAATAAAACTGCTTATGAACTTTGGAGAGGTAGAAAACCTAACATTTACTTTTTCAAATCATTTGGATGTCCTGTTACTATCTTGATAACTAATAGGTTGTTACCTAAGTTTGCTGAAAAAGCAGATGAGGGATATTTTGTTGGATATTCTGGTGTGTCAAAAGCATTCAGAGTATACAATAAAAGTACCAAAATTGTTGAGGAAACCATTAATGTGACTTTTAATGAGAAATCTCTTAACAACTTTGTATCTCAACCGGATTGGTTATTTGATATAGATGCACTAACCTCTGCTTTCAATTTTACCATTGAGAAGCCATTAAGTTCAACAGTGCAGGAACAGGAACATAAGCAGAATCACATGAGATCAGCTGAGAATATCTGGCAGATGAATACCAAGGGTCTGCAAATGCGACCTAACTTCTTTTCATCACTCAGCACCAAGCCTGTGACACCCAACAATTCAAAGAAAGTCTCTGAAATTGTCATTGCTGATGCAGAAGTTTATCCGGTTGAACATCCGGTTGAAGTTCAAACGGATCCTGTGACAGTAGAATCTCCGGTTGACACTCAACCGGAAAACAATTTTTCAGAAAATTTTGAGAACAATGAATCCAATGATTCAACTGATGCTGGGTCAAATGAGTACAGTTTTGAGCATCTAATCTCAGATTTAGTCCCCAGTTCTCAAGAAGTTTCAGAACCTGTCTCACAAATCAACAATATTGAGTTACTACCTCAACTCAATATTCCTCACAATGGAAGAAACCATGAATTTCCAATGTTTACTGATAGAAGAGTTAGTAAGAATCATCCAAGGGAGAATATTATAGGAGAATTGTCAGCTCCTGTGCTGACAAGAAGCAAGTCTATTGATGCAAACATTTGCCTTCATGCTGCATTTCTGTCTCAAGAAGTACCCACCAAGATCAATGATGCTCTGGAATATGAAAGCTGGGTAGAGGCAATGCAAGAGGAATTGTTTCAGATCAATAAACAGAAGGTTTGGGAATTGGTAGACCTACCTGAAGGTGAAGAACCAATCGGCACCAAATGGGTATTCAGAAACAAGAAGGATGACAGAGGAATAGTGATCAAAAACAAGGCAAGACTTGTAGCTCAAGGCTACACACAGGAAGAAGGCATTGATTACGATGAAGTTTTTGCTCCAGTGGCCAGGCTTGAAGCAATCAGAATATTTCTTGCTTATGCTGCTTTCAAAAACTTTCTGGTATATCAAATGGATGTCAAATGTGCCTTTCTGTATGGTCTTTTGGAACAGGATGTGTATGTCAAGCAACCTCCAGGCTTTGAAGACCCTCATCACCCCAACAAGGTATGCAAGCTAATCAAGGCTTTATATGGTCTCAAGCAAGCTCCTAGGACATGGTATGAAACTCTTTCAAACTACCTCCTAGAGAATGGCTACAAGAGAGGAGCTATTGACAAAACACTTTTTGTGAAATCTGATGGTAAAGATACTTTAATGGTGCAAATCTATGTTGATGACATCATCTTTGGTTCATCCAATGCTGCCTTATGCAAAGAGTTTGAAGGTCTGATGCAATCTAAGTTTGAAATGAGTTCAATGGGTGAACTGAATTTCTTCTTAGGATTACAAGTGAAGCAAACTGCAAATGGAATATTCTTGAATCAGTCAAAATATATTCAAGATATGCTAAAAAGATTTGACATGCTGTCTGTTTCAACTTCAAGAACCCCCATCTCCACTTCCCACAAGTTAAACAGTGACTTAAGTGGAAAGCCAGTGGATGTTCATCTCTACAGGGCAATGATTGGATCACTGCTCTATCTCACAGCTAGCAGACCTGACATCATGTTTAGTGTCTGTTTATGTGCTAGATACCAGTGTCAACCAAAGAAATCACATATGTTAGCAGTGAAGAGAATTTTTAGATATCTCAAAGGACAACCAAAGCTTGGGTTGTGGTATCCAAAGAATTCAGATTTCTCCTTCAAAGCTTACACTGATAGTGATTATGCTGGCTGCAACTTAGATAAGAAGTCTACTACCGGAGGATGCCAATTTTTAGGAGAAAGACTTGTGTCTTGGCAATGCAAGAAGCAGACCTGTGTATCTACTTCTACTGCTGAGGCTGAATATATTGCCGCATCAAGTTGCTGCAGTCAAGTCTTATGGATTCAGAATCAAATGTTGGATTACGGCATCAAGTTCATGGAGACTCCTATTCTTGCAGACAACAACAGTGCCATCTCAATCACAAACAATCCTGTTCAACACTCAAAAGCAAAACACATTGACATCAGGTACCATTTTATTAGAGATTGTGCTGAGAAACATTTAATTAGAATGGTTAAAGTTCATACAAATCAACAATTGGCTGATTTGTTTACCAAAGCATTTGATGAAGCTAGATTTTTCTATCTCATTAGTGCCATTGGTATGATGAACTTTGACTGATTAAACTGTTTTCACAAACTTAATAAAAGAGACCATTTTGTGTCAAATAGCCCGTCTCTTGATACAAAAAGAAAAAGAAAAAGAAAAGTTTCTGTATCAGTTAGACACCTTTTCAATCATAGTCAGGTCATACTGTTAAACTATGATAACTGATACATGTAATTTTCAAAATCAAGTGTTTTTCTATCTTCCGGTTGAACTTTCCAGTTCAACATATCCGGTTGAATCTCAACCGGAAAATCATCTTCAACCGGAAACTCATGTTTTGATCACACCATCCCAATTTCTGAAACTGGTAAACGAAACAACAATTCTTTATTTGAAAGATCAGTCTAACTTTGAAAATTTTTCAAACGGAAATTTTATTTCCTGTTGACAATCTCAACTGGGAAAAATTTTCAACCGGAAATCTGTCCAGATCAACTTTCAAACGGAAAGAAATTTTGTTGTGAGGAGAGAAAAATCTCCGCTTGAATCTCAACCGGAAAACTTTTGCTTTAAATGAATCATTTAATTTACCGGTTGAGGCACACTTTTTCAAGCGGATTGTGCATTTAAAGTGTTTGAATTTATTGCTCAAGAAAATATCTGAATTAAATTCAAAAGACACGCAACAGGCGGTTGTATTGTACAATCACCTGAAGCACACTTTTTGCGGACCCACTTGCACTTTTTCCTTTCTCTCTCCTGTGACTCAGCGTACTTTATCCATCGCTGTTAACTGTCACTCACCGTTAAACCCACCAGATAAATACCCCCAACCCCTTCAACACTCCTCATAATCCAAAAACAAGAAATCGTTCAAAATTCAAAAAACCTAGAAATTTTCAGAACCATTTCTTCCTCTCCCAAAATTATCTCTCAAAATAAATCAACAATGGCACCGAAGTCCAAAGCAAAGGGGAAACAACCAGTAAAGGATGATCCTTTTCCTCTTGAACACAACCTGGTTGCGATTCTTGACGAACCAGTGAACTCTACACACGCTGAAATCTTCACAGGGATGATCAATTTTCTCAAATCATCATATCTGAATCACGCACTCACTGTTGCGGTGTATATGTATGAGGAAATTCTCTCTGAATTTTGGAAGAACATCCAACTGCTTGAGAAGGATGTTGATGATGTGGAGGAAGATACACTGAAGTCAACCGTAAAAGGGGAAACTGTTTTCATCACTGAGTCGCTGATAAGGGAATTGCTGAAGTTAAATGACCAGAACGGGTATGTTCGAAAAACACCAAAGCAATACATGGCCCTGCTCAACAAAATTGGCTATGGTGGTGCTACTGAAGGAACTGCCACGGTCAACAAGGGTCAAATACCCTACAAATGGAGATTTCTGGCTCACACCATCATGGTGTGCCTCTCGCCAAAGAGATCAGGTTTTGATGAAATGGCTACTGAGCAAGCATCTGCATTTTATGCTGTGGTGAAAGGGGAGGTATACAACTTTTCTGCTGTAATTTTTAATGCTCTAAAGGGTAATGCAAAGAATTTTGCTTTTTACATGTACCCTAGATTTTTAACTTATATTTTGCAAGAAAAATACCCCCAAATTAATTTAGAAGGAAACATGATGCTGGTTCCAAGAGCATTATCTGAAAATACTTTTTCTAAATTAACCACCAACAAGAAGCCTTTCCTTGGGAGGGATACTGACCATCCCATGCCAATCCAAAGGGTGATTCCGGTTGAACAGGGAGAACCTAGTTCTCAACCGGAAACACATGCTTCTGAAGAGCAACTTGCTCCAGTGGACAACACTGTACCATCCACAGTTGTTGAACCCACCACTGATCAGCCACCTTCTCCTTCTGATAAACAAACCTTAATTATCAAAAGAAAAAGGAGAAGAGCTTCAGACCCACCATCAATTCCCATCATCCCCCCTTCCCCAAAGCCTACAAAGCTCAAAAGGCTCAAAAAGGTTGTGCAGGAGCCTACTCCTCTCTTGCAACCTATTACCTCCAGCCCTGAACCAACCCTTGGCACACAGCCACTTGGGTCAGCCAAATTGGGATTTAAACTTGTTGATGAACCTTCTTCTGAGGGGGAGTCATTTCATATGGATGTACAATCCCCATCCACTTTCTCACCCTACACTTCACACTTCTCACCTGTGAATGATGATGTAGAAAGAGTTGTCACAGATGATGGTGTTATTAACCCAAGCACCACATTACATGGGAACATTCTGAGTGACACTCACACTGCTACATCTAACCCCCATTCACCCAAGGAGGTGAATCTCAGGAGTTTAGATGAGATTCATGTGGAAAGGGCTGCTGCCACTCAAAGTTTCTCATTGAACTTTGATGTTGGTAGTAACATCAATAAGACCCAATCCATGGCAACCCACACTTTAGTTCAACCGGAAGATCCCCTAGTGGATCCTAAGGGAAAAACTACAGTTGAGGGGAATCCCAGGCGCCAAGAAAACCAGGGTGGTGGACTTGATCAACCTAGGGTTGATGGTCCATCTTTTTCCTATGATACTGGTAAAATTCCAGTTGAGGATAGTTTAACACTTACTGAATTGACGGTCTTGTACAAATCACTACAGGCTCAGGTAACCAGTCTTAATTCGACTGTTGCCAGCCTTGTAATGTCATCTCCTGCTGCTGCTCAAGCTCATGAAGTTCCTGTTGATGCCCCAACTGCTCAACTGGAAACTTCCCCTGCACCAAAATCTCACCCGGTTGCACAGCATTCTGCTGAGGTTAGCTCTTTGAACCCATTTCCTTTTGGAGGTCAGGCTGTAGAAGCTGATGCTGCCAAAAAGGGGGAGAAGACTAATCCTCCAACACCTGATATTGCTGCTGCTGCAACCACAACTGAAGAAGAAGAAGTTGATCATACAATGCCTCTATCGGAAGATGTAAGGCATACAGCCTTCAAACTGGCTGATGTTGACCCCTTTTCAGTTGCTGATGGGTTGACTAAGGTGAAGATGAGCTCACTGATGAAGGTATTTCCACAGGATCCAAGCCTGTTGGGAATGATTGAAGCAACAATGTTAGTTGCAGGTGCTCAGCCAGAGAGCATTCTGCGGGTCAAGCATTTCTTGACCAATGTGATTATCCCACAAGAGGAGGCATTTGCCAAATCTAAAGTGGATGAGATCACAACTAACATTGCTTCTGAACCAGTTGTTGATATGGCTCATGAAGATGTGGTTGATAATGCTTCAGTCACTCAGACTGAAGAAGTTGAAGGTGAAAATGGAGAAGAAGCTACAACTGAAGTAATCAGCAATGTACTGAAAAACACAAGTACAAAATCTCCGGCTGAAGTTCAACCAGAAGAGTCTCAACCGGAAGGGTCTCAACCGGAAAAATCTCAACCGGAAAAGACTCAACCGGAAAACTCAACTGAAGCTGAGATTGCTGAAACACTGATTCAAATGCATTCCACCTCCGACTCAGAACCTCCTCTAAACTTTAAAAGAAAGAAACAAACCAAACCAAGGAGGATGATTAGACTGAAGAAGAGTCAGGATTGCATAACTCCTCAACCAAGAGCACTAGATACTATGGTTGATTCTGACCAGTCAGAAGAGCAAGAGACTATGGATGATCTACTTGAAGAAGATTTCGTCCATGACTGGGAAGATAATCAATCCAGAATAAGATCAGAAGAAGCCAAATCAAACATTCAATGCAACAAATTCTTGGAAGATCTAGATCTTTTCTCTAATGATTTTGTGGTTGAAGGAATGGTCGATGAAGCAAGAAAGAGGTCAATTGAATGGAGAATGCAGGTCTACGACCTTGCTAAATTGGATGAACAGGAGAAAAACAGGCTGATCAACATAGCTTCCAAAATGCCAACTGTCTTAAACAAGAGTTTAGACAACTTGGAGCTATTGGAAAGGATCAAGAGATGTGCTATCATCAGATGTCTCAAGCCTGCTGCTGAAGTAGAGAAGATGAAGGCTAAAGATACTTGTAAAATTGTAGATGAGCTGCTCAAACAAGTGAAAGGAGCAGAGTTTGCTGTGATCCCAAGTCTCCAAATGCCACTGCCATCTGAGACAGTCACAGGTAACCCCTCATCAACATACATTAAGCCTGAACCCTTTGAAGAATCTGACCTACTTGCTGAGTCTCTTCCCTCCAACTTGTTGGAAAGACTCAAGCAATCAGCCTCAACGTGTTCCCACTCCATCTTCCAGATTTTACTCCCATAGACCCAGGGGAATGAATCCTAGGCCCAGGGGATCCAGATCTACCAAGCCTAAGTATATTCATCCAAAATACAGGTTAGATAACTGGACTGATATCACCCCTGCTAAGCCTAAACCCTGCCCACCTACTTGGAAGTATAATCAACCTTCATCACCACCTAAACACTCCACTTCTTCAACTCCACAACCACAAGCCATGAAACCACCCACCATATCTCCAACAAAACCTTTTGAACCCACTGAGCCAGCCGCAACTAGTTCTGTTCAAGCTTCTCCTCAAGCAGATAAAGGGAAAGAAAAAGTCCCAACTGAAACTGTTAAGCCATCTGCTAATCCTGCCTCTGGTGTCTCACCTGGAAGGAAGAAGTCCATTGCTAAACGACCACTTCTTTCAACCAGAGACTTTAAGACCAGGAGGATCATGAGAGAATTGAACAAAACAAGGATTCAATTTGATAGGCCTCCATCTCCTGAAGAATGAAGTTCTTGGAGATAGTCAATTTTTGAAGAACAACATACAGAGGACAAATTTTGGCAGCATCATCTTAGGGGGAGATTGTAAGGAAATGATTTTCTGAGTCAACCGGATGAAGACGAAGATTTCCGGTTGAAGATATATTCAAGCGGAAGAATGCTCAAGCGGAAGATTTTGTCAACCGGAAGCTCAACCGGAAGAACATTTCCGGGTGAACTCTTTTATCCAACAGAATAAAGAGTTCAACCGGAAAAGTACAAGAATATTACTTTTGCAGAATTCAGACCTGCAACAACTTTCATTCTTCCAAAGTCACATCCTAGCCGTCTCCTACTTATAGATAAATGCATTTTGCACATTTCCTCATTTGTATGTTTACTAATGTTCTTTTAGTAAGTTTATTGTTTGACTTTCATGTACGGTTAGATTAGCCCGTATGAGATCAACGGCTGTAGTTGATCTCCTTAGTACTATTTATAGTTGTTAGCTAGTTCATTCACAAGTACCAGATTTAGTGCTTACACTTGTAACAGTTTGAACTTGAGTTAATGCAAATAGTACCGAGAAATTTATTATCTTGTGTTCACTAGTTTATGCAATCAATACAATCAAACTACAAGTATAAGAAAAACTAAGCTTAAGTAAAAACAAGTATGATACAACTTTATTCCGCATGGTTGTGATCTGCATGTAAAGAGTTCTTGTTCTGATTATTTCTCTGAGTAATCAACGGTCCTACAAAAGAGGTGATCTACACTTTCGCCCGTAAAGTGCTTCGAACGGAGCTACACCAATACTGGTGTGTTAACTGTTGTTATAGGAAAATTCCACTAAGGGTAAGTGTTTATCCCAACTTTCACCAAAATCAATCGCACATGCATGCAGCATGTCCTCGAGAGTTTGGATGGTCCGTTCACTTTGACCATCGGTCTGAGGATGATATGCAGTTTTCATATCCAGACGCCATCCCAATGCTTCATGTAGAGATTCCCAACATTTGGATGTACATCGAGCGTCTCGATCTGATAAAATAGAAACTGGTACTTCATGTCGCGAGACGATCTCTTTAAGATAAATTTTGCTTAATGTATCGGAGGTATCAGTTTCCTTGATTGGTAGAAAATGTGCCGACTTGGTTAAACGATCAATAATTACCCAAATTGTATCACACTTGCTCGCTGTACGGGGTAATTGAAAATGAGGGAGCATTGGAACGTCTACTCGATCTAGCTAATCGGACATCGAAACGTAATTAACCGATTGATTTATTGATCTACAAAGAACAATTACAATCAGCAAACACTCAGATACAGACTCAGAGAATACACACTCAGAAATACACACTTAACAGATCTCACCCGCTCAGAAGTCTAACAAACACAAAGACCAATCATCTATATATACTAGCTGGTCCGAGCTTCGGCCGAACCTCAGGTTCGGCCAGTCCGAACTTCAGGTTCGGACCTAGTTCGGCCAGACCTAGTTTGATATGATCTTGATCTTGTTTGATACTTCACACGACGCACATATCAGGTATCAACAAACTCCCCCTCGTCGTGTGTAGTATCTCTTCAATATCATCAACTTTGTATCTTCAATCAAGCTCCCCCTCAAGTGTAGAATCCGTTCGTTCAATGAAGTGAATCTTCAAACAAACTCCTCCTCAACTCGATCATAGCTTGATCTTGAATACTTGATGACATTTTAGAATATCTCTGGTCTTTTATCAACAGCTTCAGAAGACTTGAAGTTGTGATATCTTGCACATAGCAACCTGCTCAAACATTTAAATAATCTTGGTGCAAAATGTCTCTTAGAAACTCCAAGATATGATTTTGAAAATTGATTTGTATCACATGTTGATCAGATCAAAAATAAAGCAAAAACAAAAACTTTTCAAAATTTATGCTAAAACACAACAAAAATCTTTTTGTTCTTTTCTGAAACGAAATGAAATTACACTACAGAATCAAACACTATCCATGAGTCAGATACGTAAGCCAATGTACCATCATTTCCCAATGATCAATTTCTCACAATTTTATATATTTGGCATGTATTCAGTTTCCTTCATTATATATTTGGCATGTATTCACTTTCTCCCCATAACATGCATTTTCTCAATTACTCCCCCTTACTTACAATTCTCCCCCTTAAATGAAAACTCTATTTTTGGATTTTCATTTTACACAAAAACAAGACTCAATGGTTGGTATTTTTGAGAAAAAATTGTAAACAAAGAAAAGTGATCAATCAACACGGATAATATGCAGATTTGAATTCAGAAAATTTGCAGGTTAGAAAGATTTATCATGAATATTTAAATTAAACAGAATACTCATCCATCAACAACTTTGTAATCGTCGATAAGTCTTCTAGAAGTACCTGCACACTGGTCAAACTAATTAGTCCAAAAAGGACCCGAAGAGAATCGCTTCTGGTCGACCAGTGTCCTTGTTTTGTTTAGAAACCACCTTAGGTTTCCAGTGCTGTTGTTTTGGTAATTCAGTTTTTAATGAAACAATCACAGGTGACTGTGATGATGAACCTACACTTTGAACCTTTGAAAACATTGGAACAAAACGTTTTTGTTTATGAAGGAATGTAGGTTCAACGTCATCAAAAACTCTGCCTTGTTAATCGAAGAACTTTGGTGTGGCAGGTTTACCAAAAACAGATTTCTTGTGAAATCTTTGGGGTGAATCAGCAGGTGATGGACAGTCTTTTGCCATATGCCCTGGGCGATGGAAAATATAACAGATTCTTGTTGTTTTGTCCCATCTTTGATGTACCTGCGAAGAACACATGAATATCTCGAACATGATCAGAATGAGAATCATATACTTGATGCCTGTGATCATGTACCCATTTTGATGTAGGGCTTCGAGATTGAGAACTTTCAGTCACAAAGACCTCAGCAATCTTCCGAGCATCAACACAATGAAGTGGAAATTCTTTGTCAGAAAATAATTGATCCAAACCCTTGAGTTTGTAAAACCGCTCGGGTTGAATTTTATCAGCTTGAAAAACTTCCTTCTTCACTTGTTTCATCTTCAATTTCTTCAAATCTTGAGATGATGATACTGGAACCTTCTCAGCTTTGTTTTTCATTCTGTGAAAACCCAATCCTTCATGATTTCCAGAAATTTTCTCCTCAGGTTTAAGATGTCCATTCTTTGCTAATCGAGAAATTTCAGCTTTTACTTCAGTTACATTCTTTTGATCATAAAAGATCGTTTCATCAAACTCAGGTTGAGACTGAAGCTTGTCACTAGAAGTAGCCGACTTCTCATTATCAGCAGAAGAGGAACCAGATACAAACTTTGGTGCAGAAGAAACTGTAGATTTCTTTTCCTTCCTTTTCTTATTCTTCCTTTTCGTCTTCGTCGGCACAACTTTCTCATCCTAAGCAGTAGATGACGAAACCTTTGAATAATCAAATTCGGCAACTTGTTCCTTCACTTCTTTGACAGCTTCTTTGATATAAGCAGGGGGTGAAGCAGTCTTATCAAACATTTTCTCAAAATTTTCATCGTTAGCTAAGAAGCTAGTGAAAACTTGAGAATTTGAAACATTGTTGAGTAATCGGTTAGCATCAAGAACTTGAATTTTCAAATCATAAATTTTCTGTTGAGCCTCAGCAAATTCTTTTTCTTTAGCAATCAATCGCTTCGCAACTTTGTGAGTTTCAAATTTTTGCAAACGCAGATTATCAAGTCCTTCATGTAACTCCTTCTTCAATTTATCCTCGTTGCGCTTTTGAATCTCCAAATTCGCGGCTTGAACTTTATTGACACGAATTAACTCTCGCTTCTCAACCAACAACTTTCCCATGTCAATTTGATATGCTTCAATCTTAGCAGTTGATTCTTCAACATTCTTTGTAAGCAAATCAAGTTTGACCTTTGATTTATCAAACAAATTCTGAAAATCATCAGCTGTATCTTTCGCTTCATCCTTCCATTTCTTGACATCTTTCACCAACTCATCCCGTTCTTCACAAATCTTGGCTTTTGCAGCTTCAACATCCCTTTTATCTTGCTTAGAAATTTCTAAAACTTCATTCAGCAAGTTGATCTCTTTAAGCAAACATTCATTCTTCATAACCAATTCATTCTCATTTTCCTTAGAAATTCCCAACTCCAAACTAATCATTTTGAAATCAGCGGTAACTCTTTTGACTTCATCAATCAGAAATTCTTTTTCTTTTATCAAAGCTTCAATTTTAGACTCAAATTTTTCATTCTCAGCAGCGTCATATGAACTCGAATCAGAATAATAATCATCTTGGTCATGTGTGACAATTAATGCTGATGTATCATATCCAAAATGTTGACCCCAATCATAAACACCATCATGTTGAGCCGTCAAAGCTGTTGTCTTGCTTGTGTTACTAGTAGATGGTTGAGTAAAACCAGGCTTGGGTGATTGAGGAAAGCTAGGCTTGCTTGCATGATTCTGTTGACACTCTTTGGCAAAATGTCCAAGCTGCGAACATTTATAACATTTCAACTTAGATTTGTCAAAACCTAAATGACCATTGAAATCAGCTGAACCCATGTTATGCTTTTTGAAAAATCATTTCGATCGTTGACCAAGCATAGCATATTGCCAAGCTAAATCTAATTCAAGTAATTGATCATCATCAAGTTTGTTAAGATCACCTCTTGTAATCTTGGCATCAGCAACATCTTTGATAATCAACCCAAATGAAGATGAAATTAAAGCAGAAATCATGTTTGCACAATCATTTGTAGATTCTGCAAAAAACGCATTCTGATTTGAAAAGTTTGGAATTGTAAAGCTACAACCCCGTGAAGATTTGTTATCCGAATTATCAGAAATTCCAGTCAAGAAGGCTGTACTAGGTGCAGAATTCAGACTTCGTTTAACTTTAGCATTCATGCTTGTCGTATTCTCACCATGATACAACTCAGGATGTTGCAAAGTAGCAGTTGATTTCTTGGAATTCAACATTTCCATTTCTCGAGCATGAAGTTTTCCAGTAAGCTCGTGAAATGTCATGGTAGAATAATCCTTGTCATGAGTGAGCAACAAAACATAATTCCCCCACTTCTCAGGTAAAGCTTCCATAATCTTTTCTTTCAAATCAGCATCAGATTTTTCAATACCAACTACCTTTAATTCACTCATTAGATGTGAGAATCATGAAACGGGAGCAGTAATGTTCTCATTTTCATAGTTTTGAAAATTATCAAATTCTTTGTTCAAGACTTTCTTCCGACTTTTCTTGTAATCATCATTACCTTCACATCTTGCTGAGAGAGCATCCCACAATTGCTTTGATTTCTTACAAGTGCTGAATTGATGTAACAATTCAGTAGGTAAAGCCATTGTAAGATAACCATAAACTTTCTTTTCAAGCTCATAACTTTTCCTTTCAGCAGCATCAAAATCTTGAAGTTTCTTATAATCTCCTTCTTCAGTTGGTCGTTCATACAATTTTCGAATCGGAATCCATAGATCAATATCGTTTGTGCTTATATATGTAGAAAACCGTTTCTTCCAATTTTGATAATCTTCAAGTTTCAACAATTTGGGAACTTTCTGACGTGTTCCAGTTTCATTATCAAAATTCAACATGGTTTGCATCGCACTTTGCATTGTAGCAAACGCGTGAAATTCCGACATCGTTTGAAAAAAAAATAAGATTCTGCCCGCCGAACTCTCTCCGAACTTATAACCAAGCTCCGAACTCTGTCCGAACTTAAATTCAAAATCCGAACCCTATCCGAACTAGCTCCGAAGCAACTTGAACTGTCCGAACTCTTTAACCACTCCGATCTAGCACCGAACTACCTCCAAACCTTGACCGAACGTGACTGAACTCCGAACTTGTCAAAATAGTCCGAACTCTGACCGAGACAGCTCCGAACCTTGACCGAATCTCAACCGAACTTCAAGTTCGGAGCAGTTACTCCGAACCTGATCAGGAAACTCCGAACTTCGAACTCATTTTTCAAAAACGCGCAAAAAATGACTGATTTTGACGAAACTCGTTACTGTGGATCAGTAAAACCAATAGAAAATGATTTAGGAACAATTTTGACACCAAAAACTCGATATAATTTATGAACAACACGAAAACTGTGACACCCGAGAATTTTAAGGTTAACTTCCGTTAGACAAACCCGTTAGTTACGTTATAAGTGTTAACTTAGTAACTAATGCATAACTAGGCCGAATACGTCCACGACCTTTGGTTGATCACCGAACCCGTCCATATGTGTTATGTGTTCATCATTGATTGTCTTTATGTGCAATGTGATTTAAATACATGACTTATTATTGTGAATAGCATGATTAATTGTAAATACTTGATTATGTGAAAATTGACCTGTTTTAGTAGCCAGCGAAACTAACGGGCGAAACTATAGTGTCGCCCGGTAGCCAGCTAAGATAATCCAATGACACGAGACCAGAGCTAGTTTCGCCTGGCCAGCGAAACTGGCTCCTGATATAAATAATCTTGATAAACCCTAGTAGCCTCATTTGCCACATTTCACAACAAACACACACACACTCTTTTCTCCTGGAGATTCTGGTCAGCCAAGAAACCATCAAGAATCACCATCTCAGCCTTGAGACAACACCCATTTGGATCCTAGATCAAATCGTGAGTCTCCAAAAACCTTTCTTTATGTCTTTTCCTTGTGTTTTCTTTAAAAGCATGCTCAAACCCTCATGTAATTGCTTGATCTGCTAATATGTTGTTTAGGGATGCTAGTTTTATCATAAAGTCAGTAACTTTACGTTTAAAAACAAACCATGATGATGATTTATGCAATTTTGGCCATTTTAGGGTTTAGAAGTGTTTTTAGAGATTTGATGATTAAAATGCATGTTAAACGTGTTAAAGCTGCTTGATTTATGTTGGTAAATGCCTATGGATGCTAGATAATGAATTGCATGTATGATCAGAAGCTGTTAGGTTGATTTTTAGGCAAATCCGTATGTTTTTCGCGACCAGCGAAACTGCGTGTTCTCTGGGCGAAACTAAGTAGCGAAATTATATCTCCTTCCAGCGACACTGACCAGCGAAACTATAGTGTCGCCGGGAACCTGATCAGACCAGCTCGAGCGAAACTACCGAGCGAAATACCTGAACGAAAGTTCAAACTGGTTTCCCTGCGAAACTAGGCTAGCGAAACTGCGTCAGCAGTTTCGGGCGAAACTAGCCTAGCGAAACTGTGTCACCGGGCATTGCCTAGCGAAAGTGCTGCCCGAGCACCTAGCGAAACTGCCTAGCGAAACTGTGCTAGCGAAACTAAGACCTGACCTAAAAACCAAACTTGTGAAATTTGCTTAAGTGTTATGCCATGACTTACATGATTATGCCATGATGAAACATGTTTGATATCTGATTTATATGAACCCTTGTTTATGATCAACCATTGGTGTCGTGTGTCGGTATGTCGAGTCATAGTTGCAACGTGCTATGTTATGGGCCATAGTGACGTTAAGTAAAGATTAGACACGAAACTAATACTTAAGACCTAAACGTGTTCTAGGTCTTCGTTAAACAACAATATTTGGATCACTTGAAGTGTAGCAGTGCAACCAAAGGTGAGTGTCACTAACTTGTTTACCGTGGGTCCGTTTGGGCCACACCGAATAACTTAACGAAAACAATGCTGACAAACTCTAGAGTGCTAGGCACCTACCAATGAACAAGAGAACTCGGGATGCTTGGCACCCACTTGATGAACTGAAGTGTTTTATGGGAAACACTTGTGAACTATGAACAAACTATTTTCTGAAACAAAACTGAAAACGTTTTAATATGGCTAGTGTAGGTTAAAGTCTGAACCACATGATATCACATGTTTTCTAAGGATGCCTTATAACTTAAAAGTCCTCAACTTAATTGTGCCATTAATTTGTGAAAGCGAGGGGATGTTGGGTAGATCTACTGGAGTTTGACAAACTCCGCCCCGTGGCACGGGAAGTGCACGGAGGAACAATATCAGCCTATTTGACCGTGGTCCCGAGAGGACACGGGGGAGGCAAAAACCGCGATGACGTATGTCCGCACCGTACGGGATGGCTCGGCCCCCACAAAATAAGTCAGCTTTGGTACAAACTTCCTTAGAGCATGGAACAACGGATTAGCTACCCGCGATATCGGTTGAGTCCTTTAACTTTACGGAACTAGTACATACCCGATGACGTAGGTCACGGACAAACCATTTATAAACTGAGATTTAATTACGAGCATTGCTTTTCACAAATAAATGACTTGTAAGTATACCTTGACACGATTTATGATTATGAGACCGGGCCAATGCATGACAAGCCCACTGTGAACTCACCAACCGTTAGGTTGACACTTGCGTGGTTTAAACTTTTGCAAATCGCTAAGGAGTATCCGCTGGAGGTTGGCATGGCACAGAGGATGTTTACTTTTATTTAAACTAAATCGGGAATTTAAAACAACATTTATGTAAAGCACGTGGTTAGTGCTAAAGACAATTATTTTTCCGCTGCGTATGTAATTTAAGACTTTGATTTATAACTTGTGCTTGAACTAACCCTGATTCGTTTAGTATTTGTAACTATGGTTGTGGATCCTGGTCTAGTCGCGCCCCTTGACGGTATAAACTCCGTTAGTGGTATTTTGGGGGTGTGACAGATTGGTATCAGAGCCATAAGTTGCAGAGAACTGGAATCATTTTTGAAAACGATTTGGAAACTGCAACTTGAAAACCTTGGTTACAAAACGAATAAACAAATTCCCAAAGACAAAAATTTTTACGTGCCAACCTGGGATACTCGCTCTGCTGTGTAAGTAAAGGCTTAATACGTATGTATA
>JBCNJP010008811.1:0-11592 GCA_039602395.1 Deinandra increscens subsp. villosa
TAAGCTAACATTCTAACACACACCTATTTATAGTAAGTGACTAAATGCCCAGCGTATCAAACTGATACGCCGGACCACATGATCCGCCGGACCATGTGGTACGCCCACAACCAAATAGTCACTACAACTATCACTTAGACACGCTCACATAGATACAATACACGAGACACTCATAGCATAGGAATATGCTCTAACAATTATAGGTGGGTGAATTCAAAGGATTGAAGGTTTTTGAAAGATTATAACAAATTTACATAGCTAAAAGCATCTAAAAATCAATTTGTTTATTAGGCGAATCACTCTACCTGAGTGAAGAGAAGAATAGGTTGAGAAAAGTGGGTACTTTGGTTCATGATGATTAATATTTACTTGTATGTTGATCATTAACGACGATGCAGGATCCAATTGTGTTTTGTGTGTTGTCGTACTATGGTTCAAAAGAGATAGGCATATTGATAGATTTTCAGGTGATTGATTTTGGCAGCTATCATTTGTTTCTAGATGGTAGGATTGCTATTATCAGGTTCTATTTGTTAGGTACATTTGCCTCTTTGCATTTTTTTACATTTGGGTTCATGAGTTCATTTTTTAGATTTGTTTCTACGGAGGATAATTTGCACCTGAGTTCATTTTTGTTTCCTTAAAGTTTTATAAATGCATATTATCTCTGTGTGTTATATCTTATATGGGTGTTCTTGATTAGTTTTTCTGTTTTTACCATGCATCGCATGCACTTTTCTATTTGTAAGCAATTATATAGGCATTGTCTGATTATCTTTGATATGATCTTAATTATGAAGAACTCCTACTTTCTATAAACCATACCTAAAGATTGGAATCTATACTAATATTTTTGGTAATATGAGCCGAAGATATTCAATTTACAGGTCAATTGAATGTACCACCTAAAATTATATAACAGTGGCGCGGAGCTTTAATTTTTTTTAGTAGTTACCGAAAAAAATTCTATCGTTATGTTTCGAGGTATATGTTCGAATCGACGATCCAGTTCGGGTCGGGTCAAACAAGAACAAATAATGTTTACTGTTATAGAAGTTTGTTGAAAGACGAACATTTCTTTTAAATAGGTTACTAAATAAGGCCGGATTAAGCTTTTGGAGATCCTAAACTTTAAAATTGGTGGCTCAGATCTTACTTTTCTTTTAAAATTTTCAAATCACCCAATTCATATTAATTATCATATAATAAATATAAAGAGGCTGATGAACGTTATCTAGACACACTATATTTGGTTCTAGTTCTATTGCTAAATGCACCATTGTGAGATTAAAATATACTCTTTTAACTGGTTTAAATATTTTGATATATTATGAAGAGAAAATGCAAAACGGAGTAATTAGCCTAAACATGGGACCATCGGGTTACTCTAAATAGCATTGTTACGTAGATGTTATCTATTAATTAATATCTTTTGGTCTAAATAAAACTAGTAATATTATTAGTGTTGGTGGTTTAATTTTCATTTGCATGTGTTTCTTTTCACAGTACATCAGAACGAATAAACAAAGGAAAATATGTGGGCCAAAACTCAAGTTCTCAATAGAAAGTTATGTCACGTTGGATCCATACATGAGTCTTAGGAGCTGGGCTGCCTAAATGGGCTAAAAGAATTCGCATCATAATAAAAGAAAGGGCACGAGGGAGTTCGAGAGAGGATTCTGACGGCAATTTGGGGAGGTGCCTTTGGGCACGCAAACCTAGGCTGACGAAACTTTTCTAGTGGCTCCAGTGGATCGAGTTCAAGGAAGCAAGCAAACCATCAATCAGAGAAGTTATTTTGTTTTTCTATTTTGATCATAGAACAAGTTTTAGTTTGTTGATTATTTTTAGTGAAGAATTTGATTGTGACAGGATTGAATTTCTTTGTTAATATGATTGGCTAAATTGTTTGTGATCACGGTTAGGAGTAGGTTTTGGATATGTTTTTGTATTCAATCTAATTTATGAACCGGGCTAAACACTAATATATTTTGGTGATTAGGGTTTGAGTTAACTTTTGTCTAGAAGAAAGAATTCGTCTTTGTTGAACTTATTGATAACCACCAGTCTTTGGTTTTCATGATCAGTCACCAGCGGTTGTTTTACGGGTCTCATACTGTTTGAATTGATATTCATATAGACACATCCTAGCACGCGTTCCTATTCGGTTTCGGATCGTTAGGTCAATTTGGCCGGATTCCTTAGTCTAGTGATTATCCTTCTTTGCAAAAGTTATTTTAGTTATGTCTATGTAACTTCTCAAACATTGAATTAAGTTATGTCTATGTGACTTTTTCAACATGGTGAATGAATTAGGTTATACTTAGTGCTGCCAATTCCGAACCTAAACGTGATCACTTGTTTTTTATTTATTGTTATTCTCATTATTTTCTATTTAAAAAAAATCAACTTTTACACTTTTTAGTTTTTTTTAGTTTAATCTAGTTAAATAATCAGATAAAACAAATAGCACCGACCACATGCTCTTCGTGGATACGATACCTGACTTACCCTAGCTATCTAGGTTATTTAGGTTTTTGATGTGGACCACGACATCCGCTATCAAAATGGCGCCGTTGCCGGGGAGCTAGTGCGCTTAGTGTTATTTGTTTTGTTCGATTTTAGTTCTATTTGTTTGCTTAGAAAAAAAAATCAAAAATATTTTTCTTCTTGTTTATTTTTTTTTTTTTTTTTCAGTTATCTATTTTTATTTTTGTTCGTCTTTACCTCGGGTATTCTAGCTTGTTTGTGCAGGTTAGTTTACTTGCAAAATGGATGAACGTGATGAATGCCACAACTGCGGGAGTTACTTTCACGATGTTTTTCATTGCCCGACATTTCCTAGTTGGATTAAAATTGTGGAAGATGAAGATGATGAGAGCCCATCATATTACCCGCATCATGAACCACCTCCATTCTACTCTCAAGGATACTCGCAGTCTGGTTACCAGAGGGGCTACAACAATCACTACTCTCAACCAAGTTGTATAAATATTCAAGATCAATGCCAACTTCCTATTCAAATGCAGGATAATGTTCCTAACCATGATGATGAGCAGTTTCATTACATTTGGCAATCTAAAGAAGAAAACATTGCTCGGTTGGAGTTACTTTTGTCCCAGGCTGATAAGTTGCTATCACAACCCACCCTTTCGGATCAACTACGATTCGAGTGCTTGAAATCCAAACGTGAGGCATTATTGATGAAAATTCAAGAAGAAGAGGCTATTTCACCATCTGTGGAGGATCTTGAAAGGATGCTCCCTTCTCAAGTCGGGGAGGAGGTTGTGGAGGTTAATACCACACCGATGATTCTCTCAATTGCTGAAGTGATGAGGGTGAAGCAGACTGTTGGGGGTGATGAAGAGGAAGAAGAACAAAAGACAAGTCTTCCTAAAGAATCAAAGACCGAGGTAATCCCAAAGAATAAAGTTGGGGATGGTGACTCAAGGCCGCAGAGTAGAAAGGTGGGGTTACAAGACATTGGGCAATTTATCAAGCAATGGCCCCGCAGCAGCATCTCATTTTATCCACTGAACATGCCACAAATCATCAAACAAATCTGGATGTGGCATGTTAGCTACCGAGCGTACACTGGAAATTCGGTAGGCAAAGTGTGCGCTAAGACCACCTTGAGCTTCATATCAGGTACGGTCTGGCTGATGACCTAAAACTTAGCGCTTCCGGGAGGCAACCCGGAGAACTTTGTGGGTGTGTTCACTAGAAACCCTCACGAGACTTCACTCGGCCACTCGGGCTACCGAGGGGTTTAAAAGGCTTGTTGCATGCGCTAAATGCAACCGTGATTCCTACGAAAGTGAGTTTAGGATTTTTATTTTATTTTATTTTTATTTCAAATTAATTATTTTTAACTGAATGAGAACTTAAGTGTTGCATTGGGGACAATGCAATGCTTTAAGTTGGGGAAGGGGGTTACCAGTTTTTTGTTCTAATTCGTGGTTTTAAAGTCTTGTTTAAATAATGAAAAATTTGCAAAATTTTAAAATTTTTGTGTGCTAATCGCGTTGAGAAGCTTGCTTCTACACAATCTTTGCTAAGTTTTGCAGGTTTATGAGATGGACTTTGAAGATTATCTCAACACTTGAAGATCTCGCCATGACTACGAAATCAGGTGAACCCGTTCCTTTTTCGAGTTTGGTTAAAAATGATTAATTTTGTGTTTTGCATGTTAGTTTAGTTGAGTTAGGTCATATGTATTTTTTTGCATTTTGTTGCTTGAAAAAGTTGGGTGATATGTGCTAAGAAGATTAATGTCCTGAAAAAGAGTTTTTGCATATATGGAAAATGATAGAAAAATTGGTAGGTTGATGCTTATACATGAAATGGAATTTCTAGGGCAGAAAATGCATCTAACTTGTGATATGTTGGTAGGCTCGACCCAAACTTATGAACACCAATGTGCGTGCAATGACCTTAAATGAAATATATGTGTTTAGTTTCCCATCCCAGTATGCATGGTTTAAAAAACTGAGTCCCAGCAAAAACGGGTTGCGAGTGGTATTTATACCTAGTATTCCTTTCTCACACACCATGCTTCTGCTCTTATGACACCACCACCTAATAAAATTGGTAGTTCTATATTTGAAAAAAAAAAATGAAAAAAAATTGTGAAAAAAAGAAAAAAAAATGAAAAAGAAAGAAAAAAAGAAAAAAAAAAGATGAAAAAAAGAAGAAAAAGAAAAAATATATTGAGAAAATAATGGGAGGTAAGTCCCGGATGTCACGTAGAAGGACAAATAAATTGGACTTAATCTTTACTGTGTCATAATGGTGGTGCATGGTTACCTCAAGTGTGGGTTAGTGAATCCTCAAGAAACCATGAGGTTGGGTAGGTTTTGCTATGTATGCTCGGGCGTGGGGACAGTTAAACATGTCGGTAACTTTGTACATTATTAAGCACAATGCAGTTGGTTGGGATTAGGCATGGTTGAGTTTAAAGCGGATCAAATATATTGGCAATCACGGTTAATGTAGTAGTCATGTTCCTGTTTGAAATGAATTGCGATAAGATTGACTTACTGATTATGATTCCATTGCATATCTTTTTCGGGACGAAAAAGGTTTAAGTTGGGGAATGTGATGAGTGTTGTCTAGATACACTATCATTTGGTATCTAGTTCTATTGCTAAATGCACCATTGTGAGATTAAAATATACTCTTTTAACTGGTTTAAATATTTTGATATATTATGAAGAGAATAATGTAAAACGGAGTAATTAGCCTAAACATGAGACCATCGGGTTACATCTAAATAGCATTGTTACGTAGATTGTTATCTATTAATTAATATCTTATTAGTCTAAATAAAACTAGTAATATTATTAGTGTTGGTGGTTTAATTAATTCATTATGCATGTGTTTCTTTTCACAGTACATCAGAACGAATAAACAAAGGAAAATATGTGGGCTCAAAACTCAAGTTCTCAATAGAAAGTTATGTCACGTTGGATCCATACATGAGTCTTAGGAGCTGGGCTGCCTAAATGGGCTAAAAGAATTCGCATCATAATAAAAGAAAGGGCACGAGGGAGTTCGAGAGAGGATTCTGACGGCAATTTGGGGAGGTGCCTTTGGGCACGCAAACCTAGGCTGACGAAACTTTTCTAGTGGCTCCAGTGGATCGAGTTCAAGGAAGCAAGCAAACCATCAATCAGAGAAGTTATTTTGTTTTTCTATTTTGATCATAGAACAAGTTTTAGTTTGTTGATTATTTTTAGTGAAGAATTTGATTGTGACAGGATTGAATTTCTTTGTTAATATGATTGGCTAAATTGTTTGTGATCACGGTTAGGAGTAGGTTTTGGATATGTTTTTGTATTCAATCTAATTTATGAACCGGGCTAAACACTAATATATTTTGGTGATTAGGGTTTGAGTTAACTTTTGTCTAGAAGAAAGAATTCGTCTTTGTTGAACTTATTGATAACCACCAGTCTTTGGTTTTCATGATCAGTCACCAGCGGTTGTTTTACGGGTCTCATACTGTTTGAATTGATATTCATATAGACACATCCTAGCACGGGTTCCTATTCGGTTTCGGATCGTTAGGTCAATTTGGCCGGATTCCTTAGTCTAGTGATTATCCTTCTTTGCAAAAGTTATTTTAGTTATGTCTATGTAACTTCTCAAACATTGAATTAAGTTATGTCTATGTGACTTTTTCAACATGGTGAATGAATTAGGTTATACTTAGTGCTGCCAATTCTGAACCTAAACGTGATCACTTGTTTTTATTTATTGTTATTCTCATTATTTTCTATTTAAAATAAAAATCAACTTTTACACTTTTTAGTTTTTTTTAGTTTAATCTAGTTAAATAATCAGATAAAACAAATAGCACTGACCACATGCTCTTCGTGGATACGATACCTGACTTACCCTAGCTACCTAGGTTATTTAGGTTTTTGAAGTGGACCACGACATCCCGCTATCAAAATGGCGCCGTTGCCGGGGAGCTAGTGCGCTTAGTGTTATTTGCTTGTCCGATTTTTGTTCTTATTTGTTTTGCTCTAAATAAAAATAAAAAATCCAAAAATATTTTAATTTTCTTTATTTTATTTTATTTTATTTGTTCGTCTTTACCTCCGGTATTCTAGCTCGTCGTGCAGGTTAGTTTACTTACAACATGGATGAACGTGATGAATGCCACAATTGCGGGAGTTACTTTCACGATGTTTTTGATTGCCCGAGATTTCCCTAGTTGGATTAAAATTGTGGAAGATGAAGATGATGAGAGCTTGTCATATTACCCGCATGAGGAACCACCTCCATCCTACTCTCATGGATACTCACAGCATAATTCTTCCCAAGATTACTATCAGAACGGGTGCTCAATTTCCCGCATCAGAGCACACAAGAGAAACTTGATACTCAGTGACGGTTCGAACTGATTTATCAGTATGAGGAGGATGAACAGATTGCTCAACTCAACTCGACATTATCCAGAATCGACAAGTTGTTATCATCATCTTGCCTCTCAGATCAAGAAAAAATTGAATGCTTGACTACTGAAGTGCTGAGGTGCTCTCATTGAAGATTCATAAAGAAGAGGCTATCACACCGTTATCTGATGACTCATATACCCAAGATGGGGAAGAGGTTGTGGAGGCTAATACCACACCGAGTCCCTCAATTGATGAAGAGTTACAGGTGGATCCAGAAGAAGTCGTCGAGGAGAAGAATGTGTAATTGTGGGTATCTCAAAGTTGATCCTGAAACCTTCTACCACTCTGATTAATTCGATAAACACAGTTGTGGATGAGGGTCCGAGAATCAAGATAAGGAAGGTCGGTCCGCAAGATCTCGGGCAATTCATTGTGATGTGGACCTGTAATATCTCCTTTTATCTGAACATGCCACTGATCGTCAATCGTCTCTGGACACACAGCATGTCAACTACCGAGCATACACCGGGAACTCGGTAGGCAAGTGTGCACTGAAGACCACCATGAGCATCAAATCAGGTATGGCTTCTCCTGGCTGAGGACTTTAAACTTAGCGCTTCCGGGAGGCAGCCGTCGATGGGCTTTGTGGGTATGTTCGACTAGAAACCCTCACGAGACTTCACTCGTCTACTCGGGCTACCGAGAGGTTTAAAAGGCTTGTTGCATATGCTGAACTGCAGACCGTGATTCCTACGAAAGTGAGTTTTAGGATTTTTTCTGTTTGCTTTTTTTTTAATTAATTATTTTTAATTGAATTAGAACTTAAGCGTTGCATTGGGGACAATGCAATGTTTTAAGTTGGGGAAGGGGGTTACTTATTTTTGTGGTTGCAATTCGTGGCTTCTGAAGTTGGGTTTAAAAGACGAAAAAAATACAATTTTTTTTTTCATATTTTTTTGTAATTTTTTTCATGACTTTTTTCTCTGTTTCTTTTTTTTCAAACTTTTTTTTCTTTTTTTTTCTTTTCAATTTTTTTTCAAATATAGAACTACCGATTTTATTAGGTGGTGGTGTCACAACAGTAGAAACATGGTGTGTGAGAAAAGAATACTAGGTATAAATACCACTCGCAACCCGTTTTTGCTGGGACTCTGTTTTTTAAACCATGCATACTGGGATGAGAAACTAAACACATCTATTCATTAAATGTTATTGCACGCACATTGGTGTTCATAAGTTTGGGTCGAGCCTACCAACATATCACAAGTTAGATGCATTTTCAGCCCTAGAAATCCACTTCATGTATAAGCATCAACCTACCAATTTTCTATCATCTTCCATATTTGCAAAAACTCGTTTTCAGGGACATTAATCTTTTTCGCACCAATCACACAACCGACTTTTCAAGCAACAAAATGCAAAAATATACATATGACCTAACTAAACTAAACTAACATGCAAAACACAAAATTAATCATTTTTAACCAAACTTAGAAAAGGAACGGGTTCACCTGATTTTGTAGTCGTGGCGAGATCTTCAAGTGTTGGGATGATCTTCAAAGTCTATCTCATAACCTGCAAAACTTAGCAAAGATTGTGTAGAAGCATGCTTCTCACAACAATTAGCACACAAAAATTTTAAAATTTTAAAATTTTGCATTTTTTTCGTCTTTTAAACCCAACTTAGAAACCACGAATTGCAACCACAAAAATAAGTAACCCCCTTCCCCAACTTAAAACATTGCATTGTCCCCAATGCAACACTTAAGTTCTAATTCAATTAAAAATAATTATTAAAAAAAAAGCAAACAGAAAAAATCCTAAAACTCACTTTCGTAGGAATCACGGTTGCATTTAGCATATGCAACAAGCCTTTTAAACCTCTCGGTAGCCCGAGTGGACGAGTGAAGTCTCGTGAGGGTTTCTAGTGAACATACCCACAAAGTTCATCGGGCTGCCTCCCGGAAGCGCTAAGTTTAAAGTCCTCAGCCAGACCATACCTGATTTGATGCTCATGGTGGTCTCAGTGCACACTTGCCTACCGAGTTCCCGGTTTATGCTCGGTAGTTGACATGCCGTGTCCAGAGACGATTGACGATCAGTGGCATGTTCAGATAAAAGGAGATGTTACAGGTCCACATCACAATGAATTGCCCGAGATCTTGCGGACCGACCTTCCTTATCTTGATTCTCGGACCCTCATCCACAACTTTGTTTATTGAATTAATCAGAGTGGTAGAAGGTTCAGGATCAACTTTGAGTACCACAATTACAGATTCTTCCTCAACAACTTCTTCTGGATCCACCTGTAACTCTTCATCAATTGAGGGACTCGGTGTGGTATTAGCCTCCACAACCTCTTCCCCATCTTGGGTATATAAGTCATCAGATAACGGTGTGATAGCCTCTTCTTTATGAATCTTCAATGAGAGCACCTCACACTTCATACTCAAGCATTCAATTTTTTCTTGATCTGAGAGGCAAGATGATGATAACAACTTGTCGATTCTGGATAATGTCGAGTTGAGTTGAGCAATCTGTTCATCCTCCTCATACTGATAAATCGGTTCGTCATACTGAGTATCAAGTTTCTCTTGTATCTGATGCGGAAATTGACACCCGTTCTGATAGTAATCTTGGGAAGAATTATGATGTGAGTATCCATGAGAGTAGGATGGAGGTGGTTCCTCATGCGGGTAATATAACGAGCTCTCATCATCTTCATCTTCCACAATTTTAATCCAACTAGGAAATGCCGGGCAATGAAAAACATCGTGAAAGTAACTCCCGCAATTGTGGCATTCATCACGTTCATCCATGTTGTAAGTAAACTAACCTGCACAACAAGCTAGAATACCGAAGTTAAAGACGAACAAATAAAATAAAATAAAATAAAGAAAGTTAAAATATTTTTGGATTTTTATTTTTATTTAAAGCAAACAAATAGAACAAAAATCAAACAAAGCAAATAACACTAAGCGCACTAGCTCCCCGACAACGGTGCCATTTTGATAGCGGATGTCGTGGTCCACTTCAAAAACCTAAATAACCTAGGTAGCTAGGGTAAGTCAGGGTATCGTATCCACGAAGAGCATGTGGTCAGCGCTATTTGTTTTATCTGATTATTTAACTAGATTAAACTAAAAAAAACTAAAAAGTGTAAAAGTTGATTTTTGGTTTAAAATAGAAAATAATGAGAATAACAATAAATAAAAACAAGTGATCACGTTTAGGTTCAGTATTGGCAGCACTAAGTATAACCTAATTCATTCACCATGTTGAAAAAGTCACATAGACATAACTTAATTCAATGTTTGAGAAGTTACATAGACATAACTAAAATAACTTTTGCAAAGAAGGATAATCACTAGACTAAGGAATCCGGCCAAATTGACCTAACGATCCGAAACCGAATAGGAACCCGTGCTAGGATGTGTCTATATGAATATCAATTCAAACAGTATGAGACCCGTAAAATAACCGCTGGTAACTGATCATGAAAACCAAAGACTGGTGGTTATCAATAAGTTCAACAAAGACGAATTCTTTCTTCTAGACAAAAGTTAACTCAAACCCTAATCACCAAAATATATTAGCGTTAAGCCCGATTCATAAATTAGATTGAATACAAAAACATATCCAAAACCTACTCCTAACCGTGATCACAAACAATTTAGCCAATCATATTAACAAAGAAATTCAATCTTGTCACAATCAAATTCTTCACTAAAAATAATCAACCAAACTAAAACTTGTTCTATGATCAAAATAGAAAAACAAAATAACTTCTCTGATTGATGGTTTGCTTGCTTCCTTGAACTCGATCCACTGGAGCCACTAGAAAAGTTTCGTCAGCCTAGGTTTGCGTGCCCAAAGGCACCTCCCCAAATTGCCGTCAGAATGTGTCGAACCCCCCCAAATTGCCGTCAGAATGTGTCGAACCCCCCCCCCCCACAACGTGAATGCCCTTTTTCTCCTTTTAATTCTTTGTTTACGAATGGCTTCTTCAGCCCATCACGTTGATGGCCCAACTTGGGATCAAGCCCAAATGATGTTTTCCTTTTGCTAGTAAAATTCGTAAATCAACAGCAGCATAAAGCATTCATGATTTGCTTTGTTTTATTTTTTTCTTTTAATTACTCAACACTACTATAAATAACAAAGGGTTTAAGGAACAACTCCACCGATCAATAACATCTTTATTATCACATGTTATTGTGCTTAACCGGACCAAATGAGCTCATTTCATCACAACCTGCAAAAATATAAAAACTAATTAAAGTGGCATGTTTTGTACTCATACTAGTGCATTTAGATGAAAATTAATATGAAATAAAGTGTATCTACACACCACTCATCACATTCCCCAACTTAAAACTTTTTCGTCCCGAAAAAGAGATGCAATGGAATCATAATTAGTAAGCTAATCTTATCGCAACTCATTTAAAACAGGAACACGAATCTACATTAACTGTGATTGCCAATATATTTGATCCGCTTTAAACTCAACCCGTCTAATCCCAACCAAATGCATAGTGCTTAATAATGTACAGAGTTACCAGCATGTTTAACCGTCCCCACACCGAAGCATACACAGCAAAACCTACCCAACCTCATGGTTTCTTGAGGATTCACTAACCCACAACTTGAGGAGACCATGCACCACCATTATGACACAATAGATATT
>JBCNJP010008813.1:0-36142 GCA_039602395.1 Deinandra increscens subsp. villosa
AAATTTTCACCAAAAGTCTTATAATTATGTTATCTTTAATTCTATAAAAACAAAAAATAAAAAGTTAACGTTTTTTATTTTTTTTATTTTTTCTGTGATACACATGTGTACCACAAAAAGAACTCATACTTTAGTATGAGTTAATATTTGTTTTCTGTCTAAGACGCACTATATGTGTTATATTTCTGTCATTTTTTGTGTTTTTTTAATGATACACATGTGTACCGCACCAAAAAAAAACCTCATATATGTGTTATACATTACTAGTTTTAAAAGGAAATTGCACCATAAGTCTTATAGTTATGTTATCTTTATATATAATGGAAAAAATAACACTTTATAACTTTGTTTAATTATATTTGCACATGTGCACTATGTTTCATTATCATTAGTACCATAAATGTTTTAGTGTTTTTAATATGTTTTTAACATAAGGAGTGTTTTACACATGATAATTCGTTTTTTGTGCAGTAGTAATGATGATGATACACATGTGTATCACGCGGAAAAAAAAATCCGTTAATTTTTTTTAACATTTGTTTACAGAATTGAAGATAACGTAATTCTAAGACATTTGGCGCCAATTTATCAAAAAACATTAACGTATGAAGAAGTTATGTAGGTTTTAGTATTGGTTTTCGCGTTTTCGCAAAATAAAGGGTTTTCGCAGGATCCTTCTCTATATATATATATATAGGGTAAGGATCCTGCGAAAACTCTTTTTTTTTGCGAAAACCTAAAAACTAACACTAAAACCTTCATAACTTTTACATACGTTAATATTTTTCTATGAAACTTGCACCAAAAATCTTAAAATTCTATTGTCTTTGATTCTGGAAAAGAAATTGATATTTCAAAAAAAATAATTAGTGCACATGTGTATTATTAGTGCACATGTGCACCATTTTCATTAGTACTACACAAATGAGAATTGTCATGCGAAAACATATTGTTTAGGTTAAAAACATTTAAAAAAACTAAAATATTCATAGAACTAATGATAATTCTACATATGCACTATAACTATTAGTTATAGTGCACATGTGTAGCATAAAATTTAAAAAAATTTAAAACGTTAAATATATTTTCAGAGTTAAAGATAACACAATTATAAGATTTATGGTGCAATTTCTCTTTTAAAATATTAATGTATACGACACGTATAAAGTGCTTTTTTATTAGTGCACATGTGCACTAATAAAAAAGCACTTTATACGTGTCGTATACATTAATATTTTAAAAGAGAAATTGCACCATAAATCTTATAATTGTGTTATCTTTAACTCTGAAAATATATTTAACGTTTTAAAATTTTTTAAATTTTATGCTACACATGTGCACTATAACTAATAGTTATAGTGCATATGTAGAATTATCATTAGTTCTATGAATATTTTAGTTTTTTTAAATGTTTTTAACCTAAACAATATGTTTTCGCATGACAATTCTCATTTGTGTAGTACTAATGAAAATGGTGCACATGTGCACTAATAATACACATGTGCACTAATTATTTTTTTTGAAATATCAATTTCTTTTCCAGAATCAAAGACAATAGAATTTTAAAATCTTTGGTGCAAGTTTCATAGAAAAATATTAACGTATATAAAAGTTATGAAGGTTTTAGTGTTATTTTTTAGGTTTTCGCAAAAAAAAAGAGTTTTCGCATGATCCTTACCCTATATATATATATATATATAGGGAAGGATCCTGCGAAAACCCTTTATTTTGCGAAAACGCGAAAACCAATATTAAAACCTACATAACTTCTTCATACGTTAATGTTTTTTTTATAAAATTGGCGCCAAATGTCTTAGAATTACGTTATCTTCAATTCTGTAAACAAATGTTAAAAAAAATTAACGGATTTTTTTTTCCGCGTGATACACATGTGTATCATCATCATTACTACTGCACAAAAAACGAATTATCATGTGTAAAAAACACTCCTTATGTTAAAAACATATTAAAAACACTAAAACATTTATGGTACTAATGATAATGAAACATAGTGCACATGTGCAAATATAATTAAACAAAGTTATAAAGTGTTATTTTTTCCATTAGATATAAAGATAACATAACTATAAGACTTATGGTGCAATTTCCTTTTAAAACTAGTAATGTATAACACATATATGAGGGTTTTTTTTTGGTGTGGTACACATGTGTATCATTAAAAAAACACAAAAAATGACAGAAATATAACACATATGGTGCGTCTTAGAGAAAACAAATATTAACTCATACTAAAGTATGAGTTTTTTTTGTGGTACACATGTGTATCACAGAAAAAATAAAAAAAATAAAAAACGTTAACTTTTTATTTTTTGTTTTTATAGAATTAAAGATAACATAATTATAAGACTTTTGGTGAAAATTTTTAAATAATATATTAAGGTATGAGAAAGTTATGTTGGTTTTAAAATGGTTTTCGCGTTTTTGCAAAATATATGCGTTTTCGTATGATCCTTTCCCATATATATATATATATATATATATATATATATATATATATATATATATATAGGTGAGTTATTCTACATCCACCAAAAACTCTACATCCACTACATTCACCCTTTTTTTTTATAAAAAAACAACAAAAAACACTTTTTAACAATTTGTTTTTGAAAACACTACACCTCTAATCGCTATGTTAGCTTTCTAGAACACCTTTTTTTTTTAATTTTTGTGGTGTTTTTTTTAGTGTTTTTTTCGGTTTATTTTTTTCAAAAAAAACACCAAAAAAATACTTTTTTTTAATTAATTTTTTTATAAAAACACCATTCTTCTAGACGCACCAAAACACACATTTTTTTTTGAAAAAAACTTTATTTATTATTTATTTTTTTGTATTTTTTGGCGTTTATTTTTGAAAAAATAATAAACACGCCATAATTTTTTTTAAAAAAGGTGTTCTAGAAAGAATATATAGCGATTTGACATATGATGTTTTTTAAAAGAAAGTGTTTTTTTGGTGTTTTATTTGAAAATAGGGAGTGGATGTAGAGGATGTAGAGAATTTGGTGGATGTATTCTACCCCAATTCAAACTGGCCGCATGTATTTCGATTGGAAGTCGTGTGTGGATCTTAGGTACTGTTGTGTTTGTATCAAATTCAAGCTTGCGTTGTTTATTACGTTGCGCGTCAATGGCGGTGTCAAAACACATGAGAAACTGCAACAAGGTATTGTCACCACTAGAGTTGATCTTGAACAAAGCATTAGAACTCTCGCATCTAGATGTTGTCTTCATCAGACAACACATGGGAAGGTCTCTAAAATACGCAGGGATCCAGTCTCCTCGCATTTTGTACATAGTGGTAAGCCATTCGTGATCAGCCAATCCATATTCTGCCATAAGCAACTGCCATTTTTCTTCAAAATCGCATGGTTTGATTATCAGATTCCATACAAGTTTGTGGATGGATTTACGGAGGGCTGCATTGTCGACTACATCATCTTCAATCTAAATTATATAACGATGATAAGTAATATGGCAGATGTACGAATAATATATAAAAATTCAAATGATGGTACTAATGATCACTTATTAATGAAAATAAATCAAATATATATATATATATATATATATATATATATATATATATATATATATAGGGTAAGGTTCATGTGAAAACAACTTTTTTTGCGAAAACACGAAAACAAATATTAAAACCTCTATAACTTTTTCATACGTTAATATTTTTTAAAACAAATTGCACCAAAATCCTTAAAATTATGTTATCTTTAGTTCTGGAAAAAATTTTAAAAAATCAAGTTTTTTTTTAAAAAAATTATTATTGCACAGGTGCAATAATGTTTTTTTATTATTACTGCACATATGCAATAATAATTACAACCTTTATAACTTTTTCATATTTTAATTTTTTTTATAAAAAGTTGCACCATAAATCTTATAATTCTGTTATCTTTAATTCTGGAGAAAATAAAAAAAAATTCAACATTTTTTTATTTTTTTTTATTATTGCACATGTGCAATAATAAATTATTATTGCACATGTGTAATAATATTAAAACCTTTATAACTTTTTCATACGTTAATATTTTTCATAAAACATTACACCATAAATCTTATAATTCTGTTATCTTTAATTCTGGAAAAAGTTAAAAAAAATAACGTTCTTTTTGTTGACATTGCACATGTGTAATATAACTAATACGTATTATTGCACATGTGCAATAATAAAAAAATCACGAAATTTTAAATGTTTAATTTTTTTTTTCAGAATTAAAGGTGACATAATTTTAAGACTTTTGGTGCAAATTTTTTGAAAAAATATTAACGTATGAGGGAGTTATAGAGGTTTTAATATTTGTTTTCGTGTTTTCGCAATAACATCTTGTTTTTATTTGATTCTTCCTCTATATATATATATATATATATATATATATATATATATATAAATTGAACGTACTTTGGAAGGAAGCTTCCTCATGATGTGCCACATGCACAATCTATGGGCAGACTGATTAAAAACAGCCTCAATAGCAGATTTCATTGAACCATCTTGGTCGGTAAGCACCAACCTAGGCTGAGTAACATGTGCTTTCAGAAAGCATTGAAGCAACCATGTATAAGACTCGATCGTCTCGTCCGATATCAACCCGGCACCGAAAGTTACACACTTTTTGTGGTGGTCAACACCAGTAAATGGCACAAAGATCATGCAGTATCTGTAACACAAAATACAAGCATTACAAGTTATGAACTATTTTAAAAAACTGTAACTCTGATGCACATGGGGAGTATTTATCTTAAAATTGAAAACATCAGCATCGTATAAAGATAATAGAGTTACACAATTTAAAACAGTAATAGTTTTAGTTTATGAGTACTTACTGGTTAGTCTTGTAAGTTGCATCAAATGCAAGAACTTCGCCAAACACTTCATAGTTGCATCGTGAAACATCATCAGCCCAGAAAAGTGATTTGAGCTCATTACCAACAACTAAAGACTCATAGAAAAATTATGTAGATTTTTAGTACGTTCTTCTAGCGTGTCCATCACAAGTTTGGCATCCCTATCGCCAATGAAGATACGAATAGCTCGAGCAAAGTTTTTGAATTCAGTTTTTGTACAACGAACGTTGTGATGACCACCCTTCAAAGAGCACTGAACGTTATGCGCAACAGAAGCGCCAATTTTGTTCAGGCTAAGTTGGTGGATGAATTGCTAGGTCGAAAAATCAAGCATACAACGCTTGGAACTGAAATCCATAAATCCAGGGCCAATGAGTTCGTGGTTGTGTGCTTCAATGTGACAATCCGTCTCTTCAGGACCTTTTTTTCTAATTAAAATAAACTTAAACTGCTATAAATGTTGTGTGAACATTTATGTGTTGACTGTGTTGACTTTAGAAAATTAGGGTTTTGTATAACCAATCACTATACGAGCATGCACTTAAGGCTAGAAGTTTGATATTCGATGATTTTATGTAAATCATACGTGTTATGATTCCATGTGAACACTTTGTCATTTTATTTGACATTTTTACTTATGATTTTATGAGATATATATATATATATATATATATATATATAGATATGTAGGCACAATATATTCTATGATTTTATGTAATAATGCGTCACATAGTTACACATGACGTTTCTATGATTTTATGTAAGTTCTACACGTATCATTACGATTTCGGACACATCATTTTATGTGAACTCAAATTATATATCTATGGATTATCATTCATGATTCTATGTGAATGAATTAAGGTTTATATTTTATAAACGCTTTACGTTAATTATATTTTGACAACACACGTATATATACCGTTAAAATTATCCTCCGTTAGCTTCCTTAGAATTAGATAAAAACTTTCAACTTTTAGGGGTTGCTCTTGCCATTTCTTAAACTTCCTTACTTAAGCAAATCTAAAGGGACCATTATGTTAATTGTCAAACTAGATTTCCCATTCTGCAAATATATGAAGGGACTATTTTTGCCATTGTGTCAAAGTCAATTTATGCCTTCAACGGAACCAGCGACCTCTTCATTTACCATCAACTTTAATTATTGGAATTACACCGCCATCGGTTACGTACTCAAACCATCAATCACCATAAACTCAATCTAACACAACCAGACTAGGAAGAATCGATCACACATATCTCTCCCTTTTCGTTGATAACATCTGTGGGATTGAGAACCGCAAAGAAATCCATAACCGAACGCCACCACCGATCGGATTTCGCTACTGTTGCATCACCACCGAACCCATCTTGTGATCGCCGGATATCCCTGAGCCACCAGGAGAATACAGGAGTCAAATCGAGGCATGACCCGGGTTTGCGAGTTCGAGTTCGGGTTCAATTTCGGTGTCAAAAATTCGAAATCGTTCATCTCCGTTTTGAGGTTAGTAGTCTTCCCCATATTCGCACGTTTTTCTGGGTCCAATATGGTGTTTCGCGATTTTCCGGCGGTCGGAGAACTTCTCCGGCGAGTTTAGGGTTTTGGATGAGGAAGATGATGTCTGATCGCGAATTGTTAAAAATATTGAATTTAGTTTTAAACCTAAACTTTAGAGTTAGCGCAGTGGCTAAAACTCACGATTTCAGTCCTCGTGGTCACCTGTTCGAACCTTGTCCAACGCAAAGCTTTTTATTATTTTTCTTAAAACCAGATTCCTTGTTCATAACGTATCCAAAAGCAATTTTTTCTCATCTGAAACCAAACAAGGCATCTAGCCCAGTGGTTTGGGCGTAGGAATGTGAAGCAGAGGTCACAGGTTCGAACCTGGTGACCTCCACTTTTGTTGTTTTATTTTATTTCTTGTTTTGTGGACTTTTTTCTTGACCCAAAACCTATTACCGGTCATTTGAAATGTTATTTTGGAACCGTAGGTTGCATAGATATTTTTGTTTAATCACAGAACCGTTATTTTCTATAAGAAAGGTTTTCTAAACAAATATATATATATATATATATATATATATATATATTATTTGGAGTATTCAAAATGTATTTTATATATATATATAAAATGGAGGCATTGGAAAAGTATATATATTTATTGATGGTTATAAACCGAGTTTTTTTTTCTTGTAAGCTATACATTGTGGAAAATGCGTATATAAATAGTATTTTTTATCGTCTTTACGCTATTAATAATTTTAAATGTTGGATATATATATATATATATATATATATATATATATATATATTTATAATACATCCAAATGTTTTACTAGTAGATTTTATAAAGATAAAATTTTATAATTGGTTATGTATAAATTGAAATATACATATATATTTTATGGTTCGATTTTATGGACGTATATTATTAGTCAATAATATACTTTTCGTCGACTTTCGTAATCGTCGTGATTTTGGCTATGTGCCATCCTCGACTTGTTGATAATCGTCATCATGTCATAGTTTGACATTATTTACCATTTGCCGTTGGTCTAGACCTAGTCGTTTTGTAAGAACACACACTTATACTTGTATGCTCGTTAGGTGACTGATTTCTTTCACAAGACCCGTTCTTGCTATTTGCTGTAATGCTTAACTGGAACTTTTGCTGTGCAACCTAAGGTGAGTTTCACGGCCCCTTTTTACCTGTTTTAATCCTGTTGGGGGAGTTTAACATGCAAACACTTGAACTGTTAGATAATTATATCACCTGAATGATATTGGCACACTTATGATAAAGTCCTCACTTTAGAGTTACTGTCAATGTGACATCAGCGGAAATTTATTTAGTAGATCTACTGGGTTTGACAGCCCCACCCGGGTCAGTCGCGCTGACTCGATTGGATATCGAACGGGTGTTATATACTTCTTAGTCTTAACGAGACACAATTGAACTTGTCGAGCTTCAGTAACTGGATAGCTAGTTTATCTAGTCAAACGTGCACTGATTTCTTGAAAATAGCTTAGCTAGCTATTGATATATTATCTGGATTTTTAAACTGAACTTGAACATGAACTTGATTGTTGTGGAAACAGTCAACCTTGAACTTAAACTTGAACTGTCGACGAACAGTTGTTTCACACTGAACTGAGACTGATGTTGATCAGTCGATTAACATCGAACTTGAACTGTTTTTGAACTGATAAACCTGTGAACTCACCAACCTTTGTGTTGACACTTTTTAGCATGTTATTTCTCAGGTTGCAGATGTTCGAGTATCACGAGTACGCATGCATGAGACTTTGAAACCCTTTTAGTGTCTTTGAACAAGCCACGTCACTTTGGTTGACGATGTTTTTACATAAATAATTTAATTGTATTTACGCTTCCGAAATTGTAACACTCTGAATTTATATTTTAATGAAATATGAAACGTTTTTATTAATTACTGGTCGTTTGGTGTAACTAATGGACTGCGATCCTGGTTTGTCACGCTCCCAGCGGTGGTATTCCGCGGGTGGGTTTTTAGGGGCGTGACATTCAACAAACGTATAAAGAGTGTACTTTTGTGTCTCCGGGTCGAATTTAGTCCGTATACATGCACCACAGTCAGTCAAAGATGAGCGGCTGGTCTTCGAAGCTGAAACTGGTTCAGGGTTCATAGAATTGAAATTTTGCAGTTTTGGTTTTCTAGCCCGGTTACATAGAATGTATTTGTGTCTAGTAACATCATTGATCTTTCGGTGGGTGCCTAACCGGGTGGAGAAACCAGCCTTAGCAGCATAAGCATCATACATATCAGTGACGTGCTCCCAACTGTCATAAACCGATCCCAAAACAGGAATCTAAAAAGGGTCAACATCAGGCTTCCAATATTTGGTTCCATCAGAGGTAGCAAAAACACTGCTGCGCACCATCTGAATGCACACAAAACACACTAAAGTTAAATGAAAGTAAATAATATCAACAAACTAATTGTTTATTAAAACGGGACAAACGTATAACTGATTAAAGTCATTTGACTACACATAATATCTAAAATATATTGTCCAAATGCCACTTAGTAATAAAAAATAAAATATAAAAGCATTATGATGAGAAAATTGGATGAACAATACAGTTTGGTCCAAAATACAGCTTTGGTGCACATGTGCAATCATAAGGAAGTATAATAATAACAGTATATCAATAACATGATTAAACACATAACATCAATAGAAAGCATCACATAAAAAAATCAGAGTATAAAAACATGATTTGAAAAGAATATATAACAAAATAAAACAGAAAATAAAACAGAACATATATATATATATATATATATATATATATATATTAGGTTAGTAACCCGTGTATTACACGGGTTGAGTTCAGAATATTATATATATATATATATATATATATATAAGAAAAAAACAGTTAAAATAATAAAATTTATTATGTTTGACAAATTGTTGATTAGTTTTCTTAGTATTTTTTAATTATTGAGTAAATTTATCAAATTTTAATTAAGTTTGTCAAAAAAAAAAAAAAAAAATTAAATGAAAATTTAGTTTTGACAAATTTGATAATCTCTACTATCTTATAATGCATATTCTATCCAAGTGGTTGAAAATTAAGATGTACAACTTATTTATGCATAAGTTACAAGTGAAAATTAAGAGGTACAATCTTTAAGGCTACATGTACAAGTGGTTGAAAATGCAGGCAAAACCTAAAAGGTTTACCCTCTTTGCTTTTTCGGTAAGAACACCAGCAACAAAGCGACGGGTTCTCCTCTCTACTTCCGGTAAGAACTCAGAATGCTTTCCCAAAATTTATCATTTCCGACTTCCTGCTCATCATATGACCTAAATCCCATAAGCCTTTCATACTGCTTTCTTCCTTGCTTTTACACAGTCCCATTTTTAGAAAAATAATACCCAGAGATAGCAGAGAAAGCAGAGAAATTTGAAATTCAAAATCGTGTTTCTCTATCTTCATCCTAAATCAATCGATTTGGTCATGTTCCTCTTCTCTCTCTATCGGCAGATAAACCCTAAATCACAGCTCTCTCTTAGATCGATTTTCTTTCAAATTTTCTTCCATTCGGCTTTGGGTCCAGATCTTAGAAGAATGCGCGATTAAGGAGCTGATGAAGAGGAGTGGAGATCCGTCGCAAATAAGTTGGCCAAATTCCTCCTGGAGGCTCCTCTAGGTACAAACTTTATTACCAGAGATCTTGTTTTTTTCTTGAAATTCTATCGTTTATGGTTCGGTTTTTAAAACCTTCGGATTCTGATTTCAGGTTGTTCTTGATTATTATACCGATTACACATGATTATTATAGCTGGTTAACGATTAGGGTTCATAATCACATGGATTGGTTACTGAAATTCTTGAATTTTTCCTGTTTTTTATGATTCTTTGTTACTGTTTATGAGGTTGTGGATTAACAACAAGATTAAAGCTTCGATCTTGAGTATCTGAACTTTATACTGATCTCTGACTTCAAATTTGAACGAAGAATCAACCCCACTCATTTTATTCTGGCAGGTATGTCTCTATTCCTCTGATTTCTTTTGATTTGTTTTCATTAGCTGTGGGATTTCTGCTGTTGGCTCTCTTATTATTAATTAATATGTTGCTTTAATACAGGGCTGATGCAAACAGGTTCATATGTAAACTCGGTATAACACATTTATAAGAACAGTTGGATATTTCTTTCTTGATTCAAGAATTTTTTACCCATCTTTATTTTGTGATCAGGTCAACTTTTTTTCTCATAGGACTATTGAGCACCATATCTCTTTGGGCTATCTTGCCACTTTTGTTGATCTTCTATGCAGCTTATCTCTACTATCAGGTATTTAAGTTTCTATATGCATATACTCCAAGTAGAAGTGGCAACTGACCCCATTTACAGCTAAATGGTTGAATGCTTCAGTTGCTTCATATAATCCATCTTATTTGGTGTTAATTACTAATGGTTTTATCCTAGGTGAGATTAACATCTTATACAAAAGAAATTCAGGAGGCTATGGGAGTTTTATTTGGTGTTATTAATAAATTTTTGTAGTCATATTCAATTTTTTTATGCAGGCTGGGAGCTTTTCTGACTTTTATGAAATTTGTAAAGGATTGGAGGTTGCTAGAAATTTTCAGATTTCTGTTCTTAGAGAGGTATATTTTTAGTTTCTTATCCAACTTTGTGCCTGGTTTTCTAGCTAAAAGTTTTGCGCATTGAATAATGTTTTGCTAATCAGTTTGAAATCTTATGATTTCGTAGGTTTTGAGAAGGCCAAGAACGGGGCTGAGAAATTGAGTCTCGGACATGAGAACAGAACCATATAAGCTATTTTGTCAAGCATTTGAGGTGTGCTTTTGGTTTTCCCATAGATAAACTGTTTGTGAATTTGATCTTTAGGCTTTCTAAGAAAATTGATGAAATTTTTGACAGGATGAGGAGATTCCAAGAATAGGTGTCTTCCACTGATGTCTTTGGTGTTTCTGGATCAGAATATTCAAAATCAAGATTTGAATTTGGTTTTATATAGTGATGCTAAGCCTTTACGATTTCAGGCTTCTAACCAGTATTTGGATTTCATATTTGTGGTAGGATGAAGGGGACTATCTCCTTGTTAAACCATTGCCTACCTGTGGTGAAATGGCCTCTATTTAAATGGTTGTTCTTGGGAGATCTGCTTGAATCGCACCCTGGTAATATTTCGTTTGATTGCTTATTTTAATTGTTTGACAGGATCAAGAAATTACTAACCTAGGTTTGCCTGTTTGGTTGTGGGATTTGCTGTTCGCAGATGTGTTCAAGCATGTTTTACTAAGTGGTAAGATGTTCATTGTTTCTTATAGACATTAATGTTTACTATCATACCTATGCCTTTCACCCTGCTTATTTGCTATGAAATTGAGTGATTTTATTGATGAAGGTAGTAGATTTTGGCTTAGCGATTCGGCATCCCGATGGTGTAACTGGAGAAGAAACAAAAGTAATAAAGACATCGGGGTTAGTCTTTAATGTATATTTGTTTCTTCTCAACATCTTTCATATTTTTGTAAATTGTAATGGTAATAACAATATGTTGTGTTTTATTGATTAGATACTTCGTTCCTGAGTATGCACAAAGTGGCCAGATTTGGGGTTGTATTGGTAGAGCTTGTTACAGGATGAAAAACAGTGGATCTTTACCGACCTAAAGGCCAACAGTCCCTCACAGAATGAGTGAGTTACATAGGCATTCTATTGATGTGACTGATTTTCTTAATCCTGATGGTCATAAAATCCTTGCAGCTCTTGTTCATCCACTTGATCATCCAGGTACCATTCCTGCTGAGGAAGGCCAAGGCAAAGATCACGAGGTAAGAAAATGGCCTGGAACCCAGTTTGATCCGTGTAGCAAGCCCGATCTGTACTACATGTTTTCTACCTTTAGTATATACTTATGTGCATAACATTATTTTCTTTGTTTCATATTCATGCTACTAACCTAATGTGTCATACCAGATCGGAGAAGATGATACCACACAATATGTTCAAGGGTGGGATTGGATGGCTCCAATCAGGTAAAAACATTAATTTTCTCAGTAAAAACATTAATTTTCTCAGGTGACTGGTTTTTTATTCGTGTGATCAAAGAGCACTTAGAATCGTCATGGTGGCAAAAGATGGTTGTTGTCGTCGATGTCAAAAAGTAATAAATTTGAATTTGTTCTAATTGTTGTGGAATGTTCTATGTTAAATATCATTGTTGATTACATAAATCTTCTGGGTGATTGGATGTATTCCTAATAATGATTTTGTCACTTAGGTTGAATTGACCAATGGTTCTTATCTAATTCTAATATGACAACAAATGTTATGCTGAATATTTTAGACACAAAAATCAAATCTCAAGTAATAATGGATAATTGTCTATTTGTTGTTTAGTTGATTCATAGTTTTGGAATTGGGTTTATTTGAAACTCTCATCTTGTATGTTTTATTCATATTTTAGGGCTCTTCAAGCATGACTGGCTCTGACAGTAGCAAGCGAAGCTTTGCTGATAAACCAGAATATGTAAAAATTAGTGTAACAGAACGATAATGTTACGATTCATTCGACTTAATATGTTGCAGAAAGGATCAGCGGCCATTTAAAATTGATTAAGGCAAGGTTCTTTATTATTTATGGTAATGCTCGCTTGTTATGAAGCAACACATTTTTTTTATGATACATGCTCTGACAGTAGCAAGCGAAGCCCTGCTTGGAGATACCTTCAATCCTGTGAATAGTTCTTTCTTCCACATATGAATTGACTCCAAGTCTTTTTTTTGTATTTTTTTAGTTCTTTGCTGAGGCCAACTCTTTAGTGTGCATGTATAGGCCATTTCTTTGTTCTTCTGTATTATGTGCTTTTCTTGTGGTTCATGCTTTGAAGCATATGAAGGTAGCATACAGGCCAAGTGGTAATTTCAGTCTTCGTAATTTTCATCACACTGTTAACAACTTGCCTATTGAAGCCTTCTTGCCAGAACTCAACAATTAATTAACTATCTTTTGTAGTGATGATGAGTATTCTATGCTATCAGATACATTTTGCTTCTCATAGTTTCTTTTACTTGTTTTTGGCATAAATTATTTTTCTTTCTAGCAGATGCCCACCTTGAAACTGTCCTTAGTGATAAAGTTCTATACTCATGGGGAGGTATTGATGAAGATGTTGGAAACAAAGTGATTGTTATCGGTTCATGTCTACTTGAAAATCTAGACTCTATCGCAAAGAAGACTTTAATGGTGATAAGTTCAACATCTTGTTTAGTTGTTATTTTGTTTCATTTACTTGTTAACAACTTTTAGATGTAAGCAGTTTCAACATGTTAATTGTGTGCACAGAATTACTTCCTCATAGGATGCAGCAGATAAATGTGTTTCAGTGGACTTTGTATTGTTGGAGCAAGTGTCAAGTGGTGTTGTTGGTGCTTTTTCAGAAAGTATGAACAACTTTATGAAGACTATCAATTGAGGATGAAATTGTATAACAATTGACTTATGAAGATGCAAAGGAATTGTGTACACCGGTAAATGAATGGTTAAATTATTTGAGGGATGAAGCAGAATGAAGCAGAAGAACTACAGGGTTGTCTTAAATTCAAGAGAAACATCCTAGGATCGATAAACCAAATCTGCTGCAATCTGATTCCATCTTTCAGTCCCATCATTTATGAGTTTGAACCCTACCAGGTATAATATCTTTATACTATCCCAAGATTATTAGAGCTCGCCAAAGAAGAAGCAACATTGGATAGTGCCATTGTGGATAACTGGATACCATTGATTAATTATATTTCTCTTTTTTAGTTTTCTTTTAATCTAAATCAATTTTGCTCTAACAAACTACAGTTATCAGGTATGCAGGTGTCATGATTATACGCCTAGGGCATGGAATTTTTTTAACAAAATTGTTGTACATATGTATGTTTTTAATTATATTTGTAATACTTTCGTTTAAATGTGAGATAGAACAACCGGTAATTTGCCGTGATTTAGTTAAAGAGCTACGCAGTTCGATTCCCGCAAGACACCTTTTTTTTAACGTTTAGCATTAACACATGAGTTGAATTTTTAATTTGTTATATATATGTTTTTAATTTATTTTTGTAAAACTTAAGCTAAATGTAATGTAGAATAATTGGTTGGACATCGGCTTTAACTTTGACAGATCCAAGGTTCGATTCCTAGGGTTCCAAATTTTTTTTTTTAAATGTCTTTTTTTTTAACGTTTAGCATTAACGGTTGGCTGAATTTTTAGTTTGTTATATATGTGTTTTAATTTATTTTTGTAAAACTTAAGCTAAATGGAATGTAGAAGAATTTGTAGGGCACCGTCTTTCACTTTGAGAGATCCATGGTTCGATTCCTATGTGTTGGTTGTTGTCATCATTTAACACGCATGTACTGCATTATAAGGCTGCTCATAACATGACGCCCATCCCCGTTCATCCGTTCGATATGTCTCCGCACGTCTGCATTACCAATAACGCCCTATGAATTGTCGTTGCCGCAACGCACAGGTATTCACCTATAAATATTAAATGTATATCGATCCTTGGCTCGCTTTATAAGGCTTTGCTCATTCACATTAACAAAGTGTTTCTATTTGAATGCAAGTGTGGATTTTCAAAGCTATCAAATAAGATTTTGGATGCTATATAACGTTTAACACTCTCGGTTTTTAAACCGAGCCTTGTGTAACTCGAACTCAAGTAGCAAAACTTAATAACTAATTAATTATTGGAAAGTAATAAAATAATGAAGGGACTATGGTTGTAAAAAAGAAAGAGATACAAAATACTTTCTATTCAAATTTTGATGACGAATAGACGTCGAACCATGATGATGAGACGATTAAGATGTGTAATGCTTATGACAAAAGTTGATTTTATTACAATGGAAGTAATTGATACAAAGTTTTTTTTTTATTCGCAATTACTATGTTTATGACTTATATTTTATTATTCATGTGCTAAAATACTATGTTTATGACCAGTTAACTAACCTTATCCGTGTGTTTGTTATTACTTTTCTCTTGCATACTTTTCTTTATACCCATTGAAAACTTTAAAAGCTTTATCACGTGAGTATTGATCTGACATTAATCCCAAGTTTCAACCATATTTCTTGGTATTATCTAAAATAAATGTTGTTTTTTGTAATCCTTCAAAACTTACGATCCAAACCAATTGTCGATCTTGAAATTGACGAATCGCGAGGGTTGCACCTACGTCATGAGTTTTGTAAATTTTCGATTCCATCAAACACACATGTACCGCATTATAAATTGTCGTTCAGCCACATCGTGCTAATAGAAACGGATATCGCGTTGTAAATTGTCGTCATCATCGAACGCTCGAACAAAAGACAAATAACGCACTATAAACTATCGCCCGCCGCAACGCACGGGTACCCCACTAGTTATACTTAATTGATAATCTAATAAATTGATACTTGAATATGATTTTGACATGTGGCAATGCTGATATGGACCTCCTAAAAATAAGACACGTGACACCCATTTTAGTGCTTTATTAGGATTAAAGATTATGCTTTCTTAAGGGTTCATTCTCTCGGGTTGGTAACATAAGCAACCAATAACTGAATTGACTTAAATAAACATTCTTCAATGATATATTACTGGAAAATAGCTTTTAGTTTGATGGTATCAAGATTTTATATAATATGTTCATATTTAGACGTTGATGAAATAAACATTCTTCAATGATATATTACTGGAAAAGAGCTTTTAGTTTGATGGTATCAAGATTTTATATAATATATTCATATTTAGAGGTTGATGGTTCAAGTCTCATGATAATTGATAAAAATAAATTATAAAAGTGTTAGTGGATAAATGATAAAAATAAACTGTTAAAAAAATGATATATCACCTGAAAAGGGCAAATTCGGTAACATATAAAAGGTCTATAAATATGGTAGTTTAATCATCAGAAAAATCCGGAAAAAACATATGATGAAAGGAAAAACAAACCAAATGTCACCTCTAATTATCCCCTTTTTACCCCTCACACTATATCTAATTCTTAATAGCTCATTTTATAGTAACACAAACTTAATTAATATAACCAACTATACTAAATAACTAATTAGTTACCTAATACATAAACTCTAGAATTTTAGGGTAATCTCACTTTGATTACTTTCTTCACACTCTTCTCTTAACATCAATGTCTTTGTATCGCCACCACTCTCCGCCTTCCAGCTGCCGCCACTTTCCGACTTCCCGTCCTCAATGCTCTCCGACCGGTTGCCACAACCGGTGGCGGTGCCGCTTTTGCCGCTAGACTCCTTCAAGCTCGTTGTGGTTTGGGAAGAAACCTTGTACACATGATTATAGTGGTGGAGGTTAGCGTTAATCCTATTATTGTTATTGTCGTTGTTATTGTTGTTGTGTTGGTGATGCAGCGGTTGCGATGGTGGTGGGACCGGACAAGGGTAGAAGTCTTGATGAGGTGGGTAGTAATGTGGAGTGGGGTGGGTGGTGTTGGTGTAGAGGGTTTGTGCTCCGGCGGGAGTGGCGTATTCTGGTGAGACCCATATCCCGCCGAGAACCACTAGTTGCGGCGGCGCGTTACCCACAGGTTGTGGGCTTGGAGTTGGTCTTCTTGTATGAAGTCTATATTTCTGTAAAAGAAAATATGAAATATGAAAACATAAATTAGTTTCCAAAAATAATCAAAATAGTAATCATTTTGAAACACACAAAAAGAAGCTTCTGTTTCATTTGTACTTGGTACGTGCAACATAGCATCATTGTCTGTTTTGTACAACAAGATGGGAATATAAACGTACAAAACACTTCATGCATGTCTTTTGACTAGGGTCTAAATTAACAAGTATAGTTAAACACTTCATGCATGTCTTTCGACCTGTGGATAGGTTTTCAAGTTTAAGATATGCTCGTTTTATTAGTTATTAATTATTATTTTTAATAAAATCTTATATATATATATACACACACACAGAATGTTTAATGAAACTATATAAATAACAAACTCGTTTAAATTTAAGAACCTACTTGAACTCGATAAGTAAAGTTGGGCTGAGGCACAAGCTCAAATTTAGTTTTAGATTCAAGCTTTTTTAAACTCAGCCCATAAATAATTTTTCAAGTAGCTCATTCATTTTTCATTAATTTTTTTTAAACCGGAAATTGTATATTTATATATAACAATCGGATCAAATTATAATAAAGTGACATATAACAAACAACAATATGTGTCACAATCCCTTTTTAGATAGCAAAATCAATCCTCTTAAATCTAGATTTATTAATTATTTTTATCATAACTTTATATAATTTTTATTGTTATATCATACTATTATATAAAAGAAAAGTCTTTAGGACACGTGACATTCTCACATTCTTCCTCATAATAATTTTCCCTCCCAAACCATTTCCTTTTATTTTTAGTTTTTGTATTTCCATGATAATAAATAAAAAACATTTATTATAGGGATAATCACCACCCTAATTAATTAATTATTTTATTTTCATGTTAATAAATAAAAGATACTTATTGTAAAGATAATCACCATCTTAATTAATTAATTATTTGAAAAAAGAATCTTCTTTCTATTAAAAGAAAAGTTTTATATATATAGATATCCGACTTTTTATTTATTGCATCCTAAATTATTTAATAATCAATTATTTAATTACTAAATTACAGTTTAAATTAAAAATTAGTTATGCCTATAATTTTTTTAAACCCGAGTCCGTGTAACACACGGGTATCAAAAACTTGGTTAAATAGCATTATACATGATTAATATATAACTTGATAGAATCTTAACACTATTGGATAAACTTTTATATATTAAAAAGTTATGAATTATATATATATAACCATTACTTATTTACCGAATCATTTTTTAGTTAACAATAGATATTCAGATTAAAAATAAAATACATATTTTTATTGATTTGATTTCAAATTTAATTTATAAATTTTAGATACTATTCTCTTTTTTCCTTTAACAATTGTTTCTTTTATACAAGTTCCATAATTTAATTACAGTTTCTGTACACTATTATCATTATTAATTTTTTTAAACCCAGTCATGCGAACATACTTTTTTAAATCTTAACCGTGCGATGCACGGGTATAAAAACTAGTAATATCTATATATTAAATAAACCTACGTAAATAAAACCCCGGTTAAGATTTAGGCCCGTTTGTTAAACAAACTTGATTTTTAAATACGAATATTTAGTATTTCACATCCTAATTTTGGCAAAGGAGGAGAGAGAAACCTGTAAGTGGCTTTTGACTTCATCATTGGTCAAACCGTCAACTTTCATGAGCTCTCTGATTTGCTTAGGAGTTGCAACTGAGATATGTTTCCAAAATTATCAAGATAAATGATTATATAATCATGAAATATATATATATATATATATATATATATATATATATATATATATATATAGTGAAAAGTTCATTGTAGACACCCCCATAAGTGTAGACAGGTAGACACCTTCTTTCACCATTAGATCTCTTGATCTAATGGTTGTGATTACTTTCCTTTTTCCTTTTTTTCTTTTTTCTTATTATTCAGAAAATTTCACATGTGAAAAAGAGCTATTTCACATGCGAAAGTGTCTACAATGAACCTCACCCTATATATATATATATATATATATATATATATATATATAGGGAGATGATCATTTGAGAACCAATTGGGTTTGAGAACTAAAAAGAACTAATTTGAGTCACAAGTTTATTTACATGTATCCCCCTCTCATGAATTGTAGTGGTCCCCCTGAAATGTATGGTTGAGATTTAGTTCTCAAAAGTTCTCAAAACAAAAAGTTCTTATTTGAACCTAACCCTATATATATATATATATATATATATAAAATTTAAAGATCTAATGAAATATACCTTGAGAGCCACCTAACATCTGAAGAGCATTCACAAATCTCCGGTGGAGGTCCGGCGACCAGCACCTCCTTGTCTTTCTATGTGTCTGAGAGCTCGTGGTGGTTCCCGAGGCGGCACCGGTGATGTTCACGGTGGTTTGAGTATTGGCAACTTCATCATTACCATCTTTGATGAAATTGTTGTTCTCCCTCACGCAACTTTTGTTTTCTTTAGTATTGTTATGATCAACATTTTTTTCACCAGAAGAAAGTGCTAACTCCGGCGATATTAACGCCGGAGTTGAGCCCGAGGAGTTTCTCCCGTTTGAGAACGGGAGAAAAGCTCCACCATTTCTTTCTTTATTGTTGAAACCAATGTCTGTTTCATTGGGTGTTGTAGAATTATGTGTGGTGGTGCTGGTGGGGGTGATGGTACTGTCTGTTTGGCTCCACAGCTGAGCGGAGGACATCCAATTAGCCTTGTTGTCGATGTTGTTCGAAATTGATGTGTTTTCAGGTTCCTTGCCGTTAGAATTCTTTATCGGTATGAATTCGTCGAGTGCGAGCGAGTTTTGATTCGCACGGTAGGTTTGTAATTGTTGTCTTGATGTCTCCATGGCTAAAAGAGGTGAAAACTTAAATCAAAATAAACAAAAGAGGCCAAAATCTCTCTCTCTCTCACACACATATATATTTATGTAGAAATTGACAAACTTTATAGAATCATAAGGTTTTGTGTTAAATGTGAAATTAAGTATATACTTTTGAATGATCTTAGAATATGAAAAACTATATATATGAACTAAAGTAACACACGTTAATCAAAGAGATATCCTGTCATTCTGATGGTATATATATTAGGTATGGATTAGAGCTACATAGCATGTATATTGATTTAATTATTAGAAGTAGATTACTAGATTAGATTGATATTAACGAAATAAAGTCACATACATAAAGCGAAAGACAAATTAAAGACCTTATAATCACATGGTAATAGATTATTAGCATTTTTCATGATTTGAAAGAAAATAACACAGAAATTCCCACAACACATTTAACTACATGTATATATGTTTGACACACACATATATATGCAGAGTGATGTTATTAGTAGAACCGATATTATTTTAAGAATCTTAAAAAAGCACGTCTTAATTTCATACTATTTATTATATTACATGAGTAGAACACATGTGAATTTTAATATGTTTAAGATTTCTTATAAATAAATAGGATCTTAATAGCAGTTTATAAAAATATATGTATATATAAAAACATGAATTTAAATGAAGGTAAAGACTATACCATTTGTGAGGAGTTGCATGCAAAGTGGGAGTTCACGTTTGAAAGCATCAATCTTGACTCTTTCTTCTTCAAGGCAAGACAGGAACTCTTCAAGCTTTCGGGTTTGATCATGCCGGTTGCTTCCGACATGTTCACCGGTTGGTTTCAAGAGGACGGAGTAGCTCTGCGGTTTGCATTCGAGGCTTAACTCCGATGTGGATGTCATCATTTTCGTGCTTAAAACCCGTATCTTTATGAGAGAATCAACAATTGTAGCATAGAAGACCCTAGTTGAAGAAAGGAATTGAATAGTTTGTGTATATGTTGGAAATAAAAGAGATCAACAAGATAAGAAAGAGTCTTATGACCTAATTCTTTTCATTTCTTTTTCTAAAACTCAAGTAGAGAGAAAGGGGGGAGGTGTTGTTTGTGAATAAGGATCAAGAGGGGGATCGTCTTCTTTTAAGGGGTGAGGTCTAGGAGAATAAAGTTGGAATAATTATATAATTATATATTATATATATGTATATATGTATATACGTATATGTATGTATGTATATATATATGTATCTATAAGAACATCCTGGTTGTAAGGTATCGTATTCCAACTAAAAAAGAATGAGTTTAAATCATACAATGTGTATGTTTTGTGATGGTTTTCTTTTTAATATGAAGCTTCTAAATATTTTGTTCAATATATATTTATACTATATTTATACTATATATATATATATATATATATATATATATATATATATATATAATATATACCTATATATATATATAGAGAGAGAGAGAGAGAGAAAGTAAAAGAAGAGAGATGGTAACTTCTTGCAAAGAACAAAGGGAAAAAGGAAAGGTTTGTTTGGGATAAGAGTAGAATGGGAGAGAAGGAATCAAGGGTTGTTTGTGGGGTCTTACAATGTGTGAAGGGTCATGCATCTCCTCATGTTATTATTAATCAATGGGATCTAATTTGTTAAATATAAAAAAATCATCTATACTTTATTTATTTACTTGTGAAATTGATGGTGTAAATGATAATCTTAAAGGAATACAAGTGTTTTTTCTGCATGAACTTTGAAATGTGTGTAAAAGGCATCTAAACCTAAATCTTTCAACTTTGTAAGCTTTGTCTAAAATGTTTTTTGCACATGAAATTTGAAAGCTTTGTGCAACTTTTATTTGAACATAAACTTTGGAACTGTTTGTAAATTCTAAATCTAAATCAAATTACCATATAATATTCAAGATCTTGATGTTAAAACTAACTTGGTATTATATTACGGAACTTAATTATTATTGATCAAGAAGTAAAATATATGGTGAGAGTGTGTGATTGTAAAAATGCGAGAAAAGAGGAAGATTAATAATAATAATAATAGTTCAATCAAATGTTAAAAGATTATTCTTCTTCCTTTAACTATTTATATGCATGTTTTTTTACATTTCTCATGCTATGCACCCACCATCATGCATTTTTATCCTTCTTATAAAGTTCACCTATTTCTTTAATAATATTTCCAAACACTTTTTCTTCATATAAATCATACATGTTTTTGAATATTGTATGTCCAGACTCGAAAATATTTAGAATCCAGTCCGATTATGACTCATGGTACGTGTCACAAAGCTCGGAGAATTAAATGGACTAAAAGAGTTTTAGAGGGACTGGGACTGTAAAAGTGGTTTACTATCAGATATAAACATATCTGATTAGTCTCATTATAACTAAGAATTAGAAACTTGAAAAAATACAAGTCTGTCTCTTTCTCGTCGGCCCTCTCCCTCTCTCGGTCGAGATCAACCGGCCATCGCCACCGGCTTGCCACCGCAGAGTCGCCGTGGCCCGCGAGTCCTCCCCGAGCCCCATCAGTCAACCGGCTACCACAGCCCGCATCTTTGTAAAACTCGTCCGAGGCGACCGAGTACTCCCAAAGTACTTCCCACCTACGCCTGGTACTCCTCCATTACTCCATCGACTTGGACGAGTACTCACAACTCCCTAGTCGACTAACCTAGGAGCGCGCCTAGCGACTTTTGTAACTATGACCGCCTGATACAGTGCTCATCCGCTCGTGACCCGATGACCGGCTACCGCCACACTGGCACCCCTCCGACCACGTCAGCAGCCGCAGCCGCCGCCAACGCTACTACCATGCCGCTGCCGCTGCCCGTCGCATCACCGCCTCCCGTTGCACCCTTGCTGTGCCGCTGTTGGCCGAGGCCGAGAATCGCAACCCTGCCGTTAAAACCACTTGATCGCCTTCGGTGCACCGCCGCTGCCGATCGATTTCTGCTGCCTAAACCCTTCGCGGTATGCGAAGGGTGATCCAGTCCCTGTTCGTGTACGCGATCCGCACAAGAGACTTTCGTTTCGGTTTCCGTGCATTTAGCTCGTGCTCGTTGAACTTCGGTGTCTTGAACGTTTGTTTAATCACCGCAAAGGTACATTTATACGCAACTTAGGTTAGATTTGATTAACTGTTGTATCATAGTTGCGTTTTTTATTATGATCTCGTTCACGTTAACTTCTGTGTCTGCGTGTCATGGTTGATCTGTTGATCGATTTTGATTGTACTAAACACGTTAGAAAATTGCTAAAGTTTTATATAATTGTTTTCGCTGCTATTGAATTAAGCAGTTTATTAATTCTTAATTATGCTAACTCTGATTCGGAAATTAATTAACCTCATTGTCACTAAAGTTATTTAATTTTAAAATTGAACACCGGGTAACCTGTTGTTATACCCTAAAATTATGTACTACATTATGGGTATCACTTATTGTATTTATGTCCCAGGATGTCATGCATCCTGGGTGTTGGTCCGGAATCAACATCCAAACACGATATCGTAAACACAAACAAGTGCGGAAACCTTGTTTGTGAGTGATTCGAGAAGAAGATGATGAAAAAGACAAGATTTAAGATGAAGAACAAGCAACACAATCAAGTCTTGAATGAAGAACAATCAATCTTCTTGAATAACCGGGTTTGCGATCGTAAATATATAAGGAACACAAAAATCGTAATCAGCAAACTTATCATTAATCATAAACACTTGGGTATTTATACAAGCCCTACAAAAACCCTAGTGGAAATCATAAACCCATAAGCCCAACTAGCCCACATCGTAAACATATAAAGCCCAAAAACAAGTAAGCCCAATCTAATGTTCATGCATCATAAAGTATAGCCCAACAATCTTCCCCATAGGCATGAACCATTAGAGCGTCTACGGAAGCAGCAGATCAAATCTGAAGGTATTCGGCTTCGTGCTTGACCACCATTCACGTTCCACGATCCGGTTTGGTGTTCCATGAAAGATCGAATCCTTCAACAGTGTCTTGTTAAGATGAACATGACCAACAAGCCCAACATCATCTGTTACAGCATTACCCGTTCCTTGTTGTTCTCTATATTCTATTAAAAATTCCACAGCCACATCTTGAATTTTTAACCTTATATGCTGCTTTCTCACGACAATGTTCCTTCCCACAATCACAATCTTTCTAATAAAGCACAACTCGTCGATCATTATGAACATTCTTAAAATTCACTCCACATTGCAGAATCTCCAACATCATATTCCATGAGTTGTTGCTACTTGGAGAAGAATCAAGAACTGCCATATATGCAGTGATCCTTGTTTTATCTGCACTTGCTCTTGCAGTTCCCCAGAATTCTCTGACAAGTTGTTCATCGATCAGCACGCTTGTCCTGAGAGCATGATTGATTTTGCACACGTTCAATCCTGCTACTAACGAGTAGAGCAACTGCATGTGTCTCTCAGGAGGGTCATCAAGATAAGCGGGTATGCAGTGACCCCTCTCAAAGTGAATCTCTTCGTCAAGCATATCTTCTGCCATCTGGAAAACCGAGACAAGTGCATCAGGATTAATCTCATCAAAGAGCAATTATGTTTGTTAACATCATCTTGAAGTTCAATTGAATATCACATTTTACTTGTTAAGTTCAGAAATCTCAATTGATACTCCCAAGGAAAGAATTTGATTTTGAAACATAAATTAACAAAACACATTCAATTTTATCTTAAAATGATTAAGTTTGATAAGATAATAAAATCATTTTGTGTTAAATTAAGTGTTTACGATTTTAATTCCAACTTTTTAATGAGTTTACGATTGAACTTCGGGTTTACGAGCCAACATTTGGGTTCACGATTGGGATATGAGTTTACGATCAGGGTCAAATGAAATCAATTAAGCCCAATCGTAAACAGTGAGCCCGATCGTAAATAGCATCGGAAACTGTATCGGGAACACTAATCGTAAACATGATCGGAAACACCGATCGTAAACTCGAAACGTCGTCTTCTACATCTCGACGATCGTAAACACAATGATCCGCCATTGTTGTACCTGCAAAGCTTCAAAAACACTTCAACACTCATGAAACAAGAACATCTAAAACTACCTTTTAAGTATCACAACCACAAAATCGGTTCCAAATCTTGAGAAATCAACTCGAAACACGAACAAAGAGAGGATGATCAACCGAGAAGATAAAACACAGAATCGGTAACTATTCAAAGGAGAAACAGTTGATTGAGGTGTGGTTCATAATCGGAAAGAGAAAGCGAAGGTAGCGACGCACTCGGTTTCCACAGGAGACGATCGGAGGTGGTCGGATTTCGGTTTTCCGCCGAGTGAAGGTGGTGGTTAGGGTTTCTGAACCACAATCATAAACGGAGAGAGGAGAGAGAGTGAGGTTGGGATCGTGAATGCAGATCGGAAATGAGGGGTGAGGGTTTTGATAATGAAAATTTTCAAAATGCCCCCTCATGATTTGTAAACATTTTAAAAAACACCCAAACCTCATTTAAAAGATAAAACACTTGAAAAGTTGTTAATTTTTTGCAAACTTCGCCTCAGACTCATACCCCGAGTATATGATCATGATCATAAAAGAAATTTAATTTTAAATATTCAAAGACTTAAAAAAATGAATATAAAAAGCATAAAGTTAAGATAACCTAAAACCGAGATAAAAACATACTTGCCTTGAAGCTGATGTTTTTCATGGATCAAACCAGACTTATCTTTGACTGAGGAACCTTTTTCAGCTTCTGTTACTCGACGCTCTAGACAATTGCCAGAATTTTATACCACACAAACTCACATCAAGTTATTTCGAAGTGCTTAATTTTGATACAATATTACCGTCATGTTTAACCGTCCCCACACCCAATTGTTCATAACAAAACCTACCCAACCTCAGAGTTTATTGAGGATTCACAAACTCCAACTTGAGGAACCATGCAACACCGTCATGACAAACACTTATTTCTTTAATTATCAGTTGGTGATCAAGTCAGTCGCATAAGCACGCAGAGAAGACCAAACAAAATAATTATTTTATTATTTTTCTTTTTCTTTTCATTTTTCATGTTTTTATTTTTTTTTTCATTTTTCTTTTCTGAGGTGTTGTCATAACAGCAGAACATGGCGTGTGAGAGAGTGAATACTAGGTATAATTACCACTCTCAACCCATTTTTGCTGGGACTCAGTTTTTTAAACCATGTAAACTAGGACGGGAAACTAAACATATATAGAAGTTAAGTTTACTGCACTTACATTGATGATCATAGTTTTGGGTTGAGCTTACCGACAAATCATCTTTGAGCAATCATTCACTTCAGCCTTACACGTGTCAGTCTCCGATTGTCTTGGACATTTATATCACTTCCTACCAGCTCAAGACAAACAAAAGACTTCATAAAAACCTTACACAGATTTTCAGATTTTTTGAAACTATAGCATTTCTTTCCCTGTTTTTATGAGGCTTTTGAAATAAAATACACACACACACACACACACACACACACACATATATATATATATATATATATATATATATATATATTTTAATTTTTTTAAATGAAACTTAAACCAAAAGTAAGCAAAAATAAAAGCAAAAATATATGCAAACAGTTTTGATCAGATCATTCCTCGAAGGCAATCATCCTTAGGCCTTCAACACACATTTCAAAATTTGGACGAGGAAGGGGTTTTGTGAAAAGGTCATAAACATTTTGATCTGAGCTTACCTTTTCCAACTTCCTATCATAGCAATCACGAATGAAATGTACCTTGATATCTATATGCTTTGTTTTGGAATGTTGAACATGATTCTTGACAATTTGCAGAGCAGCAGCATTATCACAAAAGATTGGACTATTAAGAAATTCCATACCGTAGTCAGTGAGCTGATTCTGAATCCATACTACCTGTGAGCATCCAGCTGATGCTGCCACATATTCAGCTTCTGCAGTTAACTTGGAAACGGTATGCTGCTTCTTGCTCTGCCATGAGATGAGTCTGTCTCCCAAGTACTGACATCCACCAGTTGTTGATTTCCTGTCAAGATCACTACCTCCATAATCACTGTCAGTAAATGAAAATAATTGGAAATCAGTATTCTTTAGGTACCAAAGTCCAAGACGAGGCCTACCCTTCAGATACCTAAAAATACGTTTAACAGCAGCTAAATGAGAGAGTTTAGGATTAGCCTGGTAACGTGCACACACACAAACTGCATGCATGATATCTGGCATGCTTGCTGTTAGGTACATGAGTGACCCTGCATCTGCTGTTAGTAGAGGTCTGGATGCCATGGGAGTGGAGATGGGCTTGGAGTCCTGCATCTTGTACTTTTCCAGAATCTCATTCACATATTTTGCTTGATGAATGAGAATTCCAGTTTCATCTTGTTTCACTTGTAATGCCTGGAAAAAGTTCATCTCCCCTTGATCACTCATCTCAAACTTCTTTCTCATGATATCCTCAAACTCGGTGCATAATTCTTCATTTGTAGATCCGTAGATGATGTCATCCACATACACTTGCACCATAATGATATCATCTTTCACCTTCCTTCTGAACAGAGTTTGATCAACCACTCCCCGTGTATAACCATTTTCTACCAAATGCTTTGACAGAGTCTCATACCACGTGCGGGGAGCTTGATGCAAACCATATAAAGCTTTATCCAGAAGATACACATGACCTGGATGCTCTTCATCCACAAACCCTGGCGGCTGAGCCACATAAACTTCTTCATTCATTTTAGCATAAAGGAAGGCTGTCTTCACATTCATCTGATGCACTGTGAAGTTGAGATATGTTGCTACAACAAGGAATATTCGAATTACTTCCAATCTCGCCACTGGTGCATACACCTCATCATAATCCACCCCGTAAACCTATCTGTGACCTTGGACAATCAATCTGGCTTTGTTCCTCACAATTACACCCATATCATCTTTCTTGTTCTTATACAACCATCTTATGGGTATAACCTTTTTATCTTCTGGTCTTTCCACTAGACGCCACACTCCCAATTTTGAGAATTGATTCAGTTCATTGTGCATAGCCTCCATCCAACTCGGATCTTTAAGTGCTACCATCACGTTTGGAGGCTCTATTTGGGAGATAAAACATGAGTACATGCAGTGGTTGATGTCACCCATGCGGCTTCTAGTGGTGACTCTTGCTGACACTAGTCTAACGACATTGCTGAGAGGATGATCTGTTGATTCTTGTCGTTTGAACATCTGGTACTGAAATAGAAACAGGTAGGTTAATATCATTAACATGATTATTCATACCTTGGATTTCTGACTCCTTTTGATTATCATGAGTTCTTGAAGATTCTGGAACATCCACAACATCATCCTTAGGAGCTGCTGCTGATACACTGTCTCTATCATTTTCAATAGATCGCCTTACTTCAGGAGCTGGAGCAATGATGTCTTCTTCTTCTTCCAGACCAGGAAACATGCTTGAGTAGTTGAAACCTTCAAACAATGATCCATAATCAAAAATCCAGTCTGGTCCAGTTCCTGCATTAGTTGGATTGTCTTCCAACCAGTCAACATTGAATTCCTCAATTATCATTTTGGTGGTTTTGTTGTAGACACGATAAGCACTATTTGCAGAATATCCAACAAAGTAGCATTCATCAGCCTTTGCTTCGAACTTCCCCACATCAGACTGAATTAGAACTGTGCAAGGACACCCGAAGGTCATGAAGTACCCCACCCTTGGTTTTTCTCTATAAATAATCTGATAAGGCGTCTTCTCATGCCGCTTGTTCAAGAGTACCCGATTCTGCACATAAAAAGCGGTGTTGACTGCTTCGGCCCAAAAGAAGATTGGTAATCTCGCTTCACACAGCATAGTTCTGGCAGCTTCAATGAGTGTTCTGTTTCTTCTTTCAGCAACACCATTCTGTTGAGGTGTGTATGGTGCACTGTACTGCCTTTCTATACCTTTCTCTCTACAGAACATATTCAATTCAGCATTCTTAAACTCTGTTCCGTTGTCTGATCTTATTGCCTTCACTTTCTTACTCATCTGATTCTCTATTAGAGTAACGAACTATTTCACCAGTTCTGGAGTTTCATACTTGTTTGACAAAATGAACACCCAAGTAAACCAAGAGAAATCATCCACTATCACCAGACAATATGCGAACTTGCTGATACTTAGTACTTGCATTGGGCCGAAGAGATCAATATGAAGTAGTTGTAACACAGACGAAATAGAGTTTGTCATTTTAGAGCGATGAGGTAACTTGTGCTACTTCCCCTTAGCAGCACATCTAGTGGGGCATCATAAAGGGTCTTGCAAGCTTCAACAAATGGAAATGATAGTTGGTCCGGAATCAACAACAAAACATGATATCGTAAACACAAACAAGTTCGGAAACCTTGTTTGTGAGTGATTCGAGAAGAAGATGATGAAAAAGACAAGATTTAAGAAGAAGAACAAGCAACACAATCAAGTCTTGAATGAAGAACAATCAATCTTCTTGAATAACCGGGTTTGCGATCGTAAATATATGAGGAACACATAAATCGTAATCAGCAAACTTATCATAATCATAAACACTTGGGTATTTATACAAGCCCTACAAAAACCCTAGTGGAAATCATAAACCCATAAGCCCAACTAGCCCACATCGTAAACATATAAAGCCCAAAAACAAGTAAGCCCAATCTAATGTTCATGCCTCATAAAGTATAGCCCAACACTGGGGATGCTTGCTTACAGGGGTGGAACTACAGGAGGGTCAGGGGGGTCACTTGACCCTCCGGCGAACCAATTTTTTATTAACACGAACACATGTTTTATTCAACGTGAATGTTTTTTTCCGACGTTTGGACCCCTCACTGTTCTTAAAATGGATAAAGAAGAAGGAATTTCTTTGGTTTTGAAATTTTTTCCGGTTACCTTCGTCGTTGCTTTGCTGCTAAAATAGACAAATAGGTTGGAGAAGACGGTTCAGTGATAGGACAAAAGTAATAGTATTTTTTTTGGACGACAAAGATAGATAATATTAAAAACACAATGGAGGTTAGGTAAACCTAACCAACCAAAAGAGAACAATTACAAGAATAATAATGGGTTTTGTAACCAACAAGTACTCGACATTAAACAAGATTTATCTCTAGCCGTTAGCAAAAAAAAAAGAAGCTTGGCGAACCAAATCAAACATGCAAATCGGTTTTAAATCATCATGATTGTGAATAATCCCATTGCGAGTCTTCCAGATCACCCACCACGTACAAGCGAAAATTACCGTCAATTACCTTCTTCTTCTTCGTCAAAGAACTCCTGTCCAACCAAGACAAACTTCTTTAGGAAGACAACCAATCGGAGCATCAAGGTCAAGCCAAGTATGAATTTTGCGCCACAGATCCAGCACCACTCTACAATCCCCAAACATATGCCGATTTGTTTCCAAGGAACTCCCACAAAGAACACAACTGATGTCCGGGATCAGTAAACCTCTTTTGTAAAGTTTACTACGGACAGGTAATCTATCGATCAAAAGACGCCATCTGAAAACATTCACCTTTTTAGGAATACACTAATTCCATCTAGTCTCCTCGAAAGCCCCCGGAAGAACAAATTTTTCAATACACTTCCGAATATCCTTAACCACAAACTCTGATTTTCCCTCATAATCCCATTTCCATGTGTCATTATCCGGTCTCGCATTAAAAGAGGACAAGATGAAACAAAGACTATTAAGTTGCAATTCTTCAATACCGCTCCTCACCTCGTCTTCTCCAATCCCAACACCAACTAGACCCCGAAATCCGATCCATAACCAAGCAACTTTTGTTATTTTCTAACGCATATAACCTAGGGAAACTTTTGAACAACATCTCATCACTAATCCATATGTCCTCCCAGAACCCCGTGTTGTTACCCGTCCCTACGCATTTTATATAAGCACCCACCGGAATAATGTTTTTTACGTGAAGATCGTTGTTCGATTTACATATAACATTCCACAGCCCATTATCTTTGATTCAGCGCCCCACCTTCACCTCTTCATCCGCATAAATCAAATCTATAACCCGGACCCAAAGTTGCAATTTATCATTGAGAAATCACCATTTCCATTTGAGTAAAAGCGCCTGATTCAAAGCACTAATACTCCCAATTCCCAACCCCCAAATTTTTTTATCCGGTAAAACATTATCCCATTCAACCCAATGCATTTTATGTGTATTATCTCCGCCTCCCCAAAAGAAATTAGCTCTAAGACTCTCTATAATAGCAAGAACTTTTTTAAGGGGCCGAAAAAGAGAAATGTAATAAATAGGAAGGGAGCCAAGAACCGAAGATAGGAGAGTTAAATTTACCTCCAATCGAGAGGTGCCCGGCTATCCAACAAGCAAGTCTAGCATTGAACTTCTCAATAATCGGAGACCACACTTTCACCGAGTTCATCTTCTCACCAACAGGGATCCCATGATAAAGAAACGGCCAAGAACTCACTCTGCACCCTTTACTTTTTGCCATTTATAGAACATCACTATCGGCTATACCAACACCAAAAAGATTCGACTTCGCACTATTAATTTTGAGACCATAAGATTGCGAAAAAACATCTAAAATCCGATGTATAGCCTCAAAATTCGATCTAGACCATTCACCCACAAAGATGACATCATCGGCATAAAAGAGATGCGAAATCTCCATTTTCTTATCACCGACCGCCACTGGTTTAAAACCACCTGAACGAACCTCCTGATTAATTAATGCATGTACTCCATGGCTAAAATGAAAAGAAATGGGGAAAGCGGATCTCCTTGTCTAAGGCCCCACTCAATCGAAAACGCATTTGTGGGGCTACCATTTATTAACACCGAGGAAGTAGCAGGCCCAAGACAAGCCCGAATAAGATACAGCCACGTCTCACCAAAACCCATAACCCGAAGAACAGAAAGAAGATAGTCCCAGTTTAGGGAATTATAGGCCTTCACGAAATCAACTTTAAAAATCAACATTTTCTTCTTTCTGCCTTTATGCCAACAGACTATCTCGTTAATCATCAACAGACCATCAAGAATTTGTCTACCACCTATAAACGCGGATTGTATCGGGTTTACCAGAGAGTCCACCACCTTCGCTAATCTGTTGGCAAGCAGTTTGGCAATAATCTTGTATTAAACGTTAATGAGACTGATTGGACGAAAGTCAGAAATCAATACCGGGTTCTCAGATTTCGGAATCAGCGTAATAAAAGAGGCATTACATCCCCTCGGGATGGATTTTTTTTAAAAAAATAGCGGACCAATTGCAAAACATCCAATTGGATTTTAGGCCAATGGTGTTTCACAAAAGCAAACGAAAAACCGTCAGGACCCGGGGATTTGTCATTACTGCAATCCCACACCGCATTTCTAACTTCCCCAATAGAAGGAAAACTTTCCAAATAAGTGACCGACATACATCGATCCGAGCAAAAAGGGAATCATCGTGAACAACCTCAACGCTACTAGATCCGACAAAAGGAAACGAGAAGGGTGATAATCATAAAAAACCATTTTAATCTCATCCGAAGAGTCGACCCAAACCCCATTAGGTTTTGCACCCCTCATCGTAAGAAATCTCCGCCTCTTCTTAAGATATGCATGAAAACACTTTGAGTTCTCGTCCCCCGCTATCACCTAATTTTGTTTAATTTTTTTGTGAAAGTTCAGAGGTTTTGTTTTTCTCCATTTTTTGTAAATCACGGAGAACCACCATCTTTTAATTAATTAGATCTGAAATGTTGGACTCGATTTCCAAATCTTTTTCAATCTTTTGAAGCTTATCATCAATGGTCGATAGAATACCATTTTCATCTCGGCGACATTTAGAGTTCTAGATACAGAGGTTTTTCTTAAGCAACTTAAGCTTTTCTTTGAAACGAATAAAATGATTAGCATGAGCATTGACCTCCACATCGTCCCAAGCACTATCAACCACCTCCGCATACCCTTCCAATGACATCCAAAAGTTAAAAAATTTAAAATGAATAGGACCAAAATCTTTTTTGGAAAGACGAAGAATAATGGGACGATGATCTGCCACTTTGTTGTTAATCATGAAATCCTCAGAATTCCCCAACCGATCACACAGAGAAGAGGATAATAAAAAACGATCAAGCTTAGATTGTTGCAACCCATTTGCGCTAATACGGGTAAATTTAAATCCACCCATCTTAATTTTTTTTTTTCAGGTGGGCTTGTCACTTCATTATTACTTTATTATACGTGTTCTCTTAATTTTTACTCAACATCATATTTTGAAAAGTACCATATTTTGAATAATTTTTTCCGGTTAATCAATTTTTTTACTTTACCTTTATTATTGATTTAATGTATTGATGAGTTTTTTTATTGGATATTTTAGTTTTCTTTCTTGTAACTTTATTTTATATGTTAATATACTATTTTTTTTTAAATCTTCACCAGATAAGATTGATTATTATATTTTATTTACAAGTTATTATAAGATTTGATACTTAAGGTACTTTGATTAGTTGAAACAATTAATGATAATATACTGGTGTCTAGTTTTGTTTTAGAGGTACAATTTAATAGGAAAATGATTTCTTCAACAAATGTTTGTGAGTTTAAATAATCATTGTAGGTATGGCAATTCTAGCAATAGAGTAAGTACAACCTAGAGTGAGTTTTTTCACTCGTAAAAGAATTAGCATCTAGTCGGTGTACATTAATTTGACCCCCCAGTTAAAGATTACTGGTTCCGTCACTGCTTGCTTATATTATTTAACCCCAGCATGCTGGACTACCTAGCATGCACGAGCATGATTACTAATGGTTTACCTTTCTCTTGTTTGATCAATAGCCAGGCAAAATATCTTGTAACGGTCGCATGGACTTGGTCTTAGCTGAAAGACTCGTGAAGAGAAAGGCTCACCGGAAGACTCGATAGTTAATCGTTGAATGTCGAAGAGAAGATCCTAGGAATCTCACATAGTTAGTTAGACACTTGATGTATTTAAAGGCGGCTTAGGTCTAGTTTTTATTTACTTTTTTGCTCTCGACGACACTTGTACTCACACTTACACTTAGCAATCAGCCGCAATCAGTTGTAAATATTATTCAGTGAAATAAAGTAGCAACGTGTGTTATCGTTTCTCGAGGTTTTTTATGTCGGCATTTCTTGGAGACATCCAAGGACTAAGGACTTTTCCCTCGTATAATCTCGGTGTTGATACTTGCATCCTGGGGATTTCTGGGGATTTCTTAGATGTGTTTAAATTTGTTTTGTTCAAACCTTGGATTTCTATTGTTCTAAACGAATCAATCATTTTACATCCTAGGCATCATACCTCACAAACTAGTTTGGTTACTAAATTTAGTCTTGTAATTTTTAGCCAAAACAATTTGCCACCCACCGTGGGGCACTTAGTGTCAATCTTCTTTCAAACACTTGCAAGATTTGTCTTAAACTTGATTTTCACAAAAGTTCACCAAAAAATGTCAACACAACTGAATTCCTCGAATGCACCGGCTCCTGCAAACATATCATCACCAACGAGCTCCGGTCTTCCTCCACCACCACTACGGTTCAACGCTTCGGCCGGAGATACCGTGAATCACAGCACTGGCCAATCACTCAGTTATGGTGTCTTGGGATCTGGACACATGGTGTCGAATGATGAGTTCCTTAACATGTTTGCAAAAATGCAGCACTACATGGATAAAATGCAGCACTACATGGAACAACAACAGAAAGTGAACCAGGATGTGATGGGTGAAATGGCAAGGTTGAGATCAGGACTGAGAGATAGGGATCGGATTCCTGTATCTCCTATCCGTCCTAGGACGCTAAGCTTCAACACTCCTAGGAATGATTCCAGCCTTCCTGAGGACACCATCCCAATAGAGCAGAGGACCACGATTTCGGCTCTGGCCAATATGCCCAAGCTATCGACTTTCAGAGACTCAACTGTGAATCCTGGGGTCAAAGTTACCCAGGATGCTGGTAACATCCTTAGAAACTCCACCCGTTATATTATTACCAATGAGTCTGTGCAGGACGCAGGTGTCAGACCGTTAGTGGCCAAAGAGCTCTAGAAATTAAAGGAGATGATCTCGAGTGTGCATAGGGTAGTTCAGCCTATTCCGGAGGTGGCACCCTCGAGTCACAGGCTTTCTCAGTTTGCACCCTTGTTATGTGATGTAGAGATCCCTAAAAGATTCTAGACACCTAACATGAAACTCTACGATGGTACAACGGATCTGGAGGAACATGTGGCACAATACAGGGAGAAGATGGAAGTGATCTATATGCTCCCTGACATTAAGAAAGCATGCATATGCAAGGGTTTTTGATCCACACTCACTTGATCAACCCTGAAATGGCTCCTCAGCATTCCACCTTTCTCTATCACTTCTTTTTCGCATTTGATTAATTTATTTAATAACCAGTTTTCTTGTAGTTGTAGTTTTGACCCAGAATGCTAACGAATCTTTAAGGGATTATGTTGGCCGATTTGGCAGGGAAGCCTTGGATATACCAAACATGGATATGGCGACAGCAGTCCAAGTATTCAAGATGGGCCTGTAGAAAGATTCTCCATTCTATCAGGATCTGGTGATGAATCCTTGCCAAAAGCTGGAAGAAAGTCAGGCACAGGGCACTACGCTTCATCAGGTTGGAAGATGACCAAAAAATTCAGAAAAAACTTGAAGCGTCCCCAGGATACGGACACTCTAACAGGAAATCAGACGCAACGCATCCTATGCCTCAAAGGCCCAAGCCGTATTCTAGATCCGATAATCATCAGGTCAATAGGATCGACCTGGATGAGGACGAGGAAGAGGAGTATCCTACCTTTAATGAATTCTGTTTTAGGACTGATGTGGAAGGTGTAATCAATGCCATGCAGGATCTGGGAGACAAGGCAAGGTGGCCAAGGAAGATTGAAAAGCTGACGTCCTGGAAGGATAAATCCAAGTGGTGTGCCTATCACGAGGACCTCAGTCACTGGATTGACGATTGCATAGCCATGCACAAAGAAATCAGCTACTTACTTAGAAAAGGCTACCTATAGGAACTCTTGGGAAGAAGGAAGGAGAGATCTACGGGAGATGACCAGGGTGCAAAATCCAGGGACACCGATCGAAGCTCACAAACCAAGGATGCAGCCACATCCTGCAGACATCCTGAGAGAGCTGCATCCCCATCTCCGAATGCCAAGGTA
>JBCNJP010008814.1:0-36139 GCA_039602395.1 Deinandra increscens subsp. villosa
TTTCACTCATGTTTATGTTTAAGCAAGTAAACATAACCATAACGGCTGAAATCATCCGTGAAAGTTACGAAGTAGCTAGCACCTTTTCTTGACACATGTCTAAATGGGCCACAAACATCAGTATGGATGAGTCCAAGTAGTTCTTTAGCCCTTTTCGGCTTGTTCGGAAAGGGTTTTCTTGTCATCTTTCCTGAGATACAGGAAACGCATTTTTCAAATGATTCATCATTTGATTGTAAGATCCCTTCACGTTGAAGTCTTTCAATGCGATTTTTGCCAACATGGGCAAGACGACAGTGCCAAAGATAGGTAGAGTCCAAACTAGTTATGGCTCGTTTGCTAACAGTGAACATTGAATTATTTGAGTCACAACCACGCATATCAATTTCATAAATACCATCACAAGGAATAGCATCAAAATAATGAACATTATTTTTAGAAACTGAAATACCGATATTATTAAATTCATTAATAAATCCTTGGTTTTTCAACAAAGAAACTGAAATAACACCTCTAGTGATAGAAGGTGCATAATGACAATTGTCTAACACAATAATTAACCCAGAAGGCAGAATTAAATGAAATTCTCCTATAGCTTCCACTGCTACTGGAAAACCATTTCCCACGTACAGCTTCAAAGCTCCAGGCTTCAGTTTCCTCCTCTTTCTAAGACCCTGTAACGAATTACAGATGTGAGTTCCACAGCCGGTGTCATACACCCATGAATCACACTTAGAAAAGGAAAATAATTCAATTGTGAAGATACCTGATGTACTAGCTCCGCTAGTATTCTTTCTCTTCTTCATCAACTCAGCTAGATAGGTAGGACAGTTCCTCTTCCAGTGTCCAACTTCACCACAATGGTGACAGATCTGGTCCTTAGCCGGATGCTCTTTAAGGGCTGGAGGGGTTTGCTTGGCTTTAGGGATATGGGCAACAGCCTTGCCTTTACCCTTGCCATCAATCTTGCCCTTCCCCTTTTGCGGTCGTTTAGCCTTTTGGATCTTACCCCCTTTGATCATGAGAACTTGGGGTGTTTCAGTGGCCTTTTTAGGAATCGTTTTTTCATACTCGACAAGCATAGCATGAAGCTCAGGTATAGTCTTAGTCATACTATGCATGTTGTAGTTGCGCACAAAACCCTCAAAATCCTTCGTAAGAGATTTGAGGATCATGCCAACAGCAACAGCCCGATTATACCCATAATTGAGCGATTCCAGTTTGTCAAAGTAGCTCTTCATCTTGAGCACATGACTACTGACCGATTTACCAGTTTCAAGCTTCAAGTCATGGAGTTCCACAACTAGGTCGAACAATTCGACACCAGCTTGTTTTTCATACATCTTCTTTAGCTCTTTGATCATATCACAAGGTGTATGAAACTCGTATTGCTTCTGAAGATCAGGAGTCATACTCGAGATCATCATGCAAGCAACCTCGTCGTATCTGCTATACTCTGCATTGTAGAACGCTTTTTCTTCAGCAGAAGCATCAGCAGCTGGCTCGGTCGGCCAATGATGTTCAAGGACATCAGTTCTCCGTTCAACTCGAAGGACAATCCTTAGTTGACGGTACCAGTCATTGAAGTTAGATCCATTCAGCTTTTCTCTTTCAAACATTTGACGAAAAGCATGACCAACATTGTTTTGAGTGGGGTTTGTCGCCATCTACAAAACAGATTAAGTTCAAAAATCAGTATTTTCGATAATTAATTCCTTAATAAATTTAATTACCCAATGTTTAAACACTTTAAACAATTAAGCTTATTAAGGCTAGGATCCAATTGACCTGCCATCATTTCATCAGTTGATCTGCTAGAAATGATGCATTCAACAGGTAAGTGACGATCAATAATTGTATTCCAAATACAATTCCTAGATTTTATGGGACCTACAACTTGCACCAAGTGATTTGTAGTCATGTTTCATCCCATCTTTTGCCACGGGCCAAGGGTCTCACCGCCTGGCTCGCTTTAAGTCGTCCAACCAAGAACGCACAAATTGTCCACCATTGTGTACCAATGAGTGGGAATTTGCCATGCGAATATCATTTTACCATTGTGTACCAATGAGTAAGATGACATCCTCAAGTGTCCTTTCAAGGTGGGTGGCAAAGACTTAAGTTTGGTTTGGGTCAAAACAATTTTGATGTGTGATCAAAAAGGTTATGTGTGAAGATTCATGCATATCTTCACCACATAATGTGTTTATAAAATTCTTAGTTTGTCTTTCAAAACAAAAGAGCTCGGTAGCTCCATTCGCAACACACAAAGAAGCGTAGGGGTGAGGTTTGCAACTTTTGCAATTAAAAACCTACCCACTTTAGGGAAGCATGGCGACCCGACTTATACCTCTCTTAGAGTGTGTTCGAATGGGTGAGCCGGTGTTTCTTTTGAATTTTAAGACACAAATTTTATTTTATAAACAAAATCATATTTCAATAGTTATTAAACAAATTTCGATTTTCATAAAACAAATTTGCAATAAAACCTTTTATTATGTCACAATTATCACAAATAATCACATAATCTTAGGGTTTCTAATTATCTAACATAATTTTAATTTATTACATCTCTTGATATAAGTAATAACCATGAACGATTTGCATGAAACTTCATGGTTTTTACTTCCTTTTAACATTTAAATAAGGTACAACAAATAAAAACTTGGGTTCATAATTTTTAGATCACAGGAAACGAATTTTTAGATCTAAATATAAGGGTTTACGATTTTTCAAGAGGTTCTCGATCCATATATATATGATTTCGATCGGAATGAGTGTTTCCGATCGTAAACGAAGGTTTACGATTTGCATCATATGTCATAAACACAGTTTACGATCGGAAACATAGGTTTTCCGATCGTAAACAGCCGCCTACCACAAGTTTACGATTTTGCATCAATATGGGTCGTAAACATAGGTTCACGATCGTAAACCCAGGGTTCCCGATCGTGAACATCCGCCGACTTCAAGTTTACGATTTTGCATCATGTGGGTCATAAACACAGGTTCACGATCGTGAACACAGGGTTCCCGATCGTGAACAGCCGGTGAAACATTAACCATTAACGATCGATTTTTGTGGTTTGCGATTTTTTACCAATTTTGCGAAATCCGATTTTTCCAATTGTAAAATCGATTTAAGTGGATCGAAAAGCTAGAATCTAGATTACCCCCTTTCAAGTTTTTATTCCGGTAATTAGTTAAAACATAGGTGGCTCGTGATACCACTGTTGGGTTATATAACGATTTATCAATTAAACACGAGTACGCAGCGGATTAATCCTATGAATTATACTAACTAACCGGATAGAATCATGTACCTTGTTAGCTCGGCAAGACTTGATCTTCTTGGAGGATTTGATGTAAATCCCTCTACGATCGCACACACGACACACCAATGCTATGTGCTAGCAAGACTCACGAGCTTCTTCTTCTTCTTGGTCACACCACAAAATTCGAACTCAATAAGGTTTAGGGAACCTTGGCCGAATTTAGAAGAGGGAGAGGAGGAGGAGAGAATTAGGGTTTAGGTTCTCTAATCTCTTGGATTAAAGGAATCAATAAAACCCTTAACATAGGGGTTCTATTTATAGGGATTAGATGACTTGGTGAACAAGACTAGGGTTTCCTAAACCCCCCATGGGCTTCACGAATTTGTTTAAATTCGTACAAGCCATATGGGCTCCAACCAACTTGTCATTTAAATCATCTAGCCCAATTCCCTTTAATTAACAACTAATGGTCCGTTAACAATTAACTATTAGTTTTAATTAATTTCTCCTCAATAATTCGTGATAAATATTAATTAACTATTAATTAATATTAATACATTTGGTGTCGAGACGTGTGACCCCGTAGGCTTAAATAATTTCCAGACATACGCTTACTATTACATGATCATATCCCTACATATATACATATACATACAGTTACATACATATATGTATATACATGCAAACCTAGAGAGATACATACATACATGCAAGAGTGAAAGACTCGAACAAACATTGTGTGTTAGTCACTTGTATTTGTATCCATCTGACATCATGTACCGGGTCAACTCTCATTCTTGTTTATGTAGTTTTAGCAGCTGGATGTGCTTTAATCAATTGCATTCTTTGATACAGAGCTGTTAACAGAGGTTGGTTAGTCACTTGTATTTTTATCCATCTGACATCATGTACACAGGTATACTGATTTACATTGTTGGGTCAACTAACTGTAGTTAAACATGTTGACTATATGCAACAGGAGATTTAACGGTTACTAGGATATCAAGCATACCATTGGAGTTCTTAAAGGTAATTCTTCTATTCATGACGCTTCTTAGGATATGTTCAAGTCCCACCACAGTAACAATTTGATCAACATACGGAATGTAAGAACTCGAATAATCAACATTTTAAATACAAGGTTAATCATCTCTTCGACACTGTTGTTGCGTTGCTATTGTAATCGTTTTTGTTGTCTTCTAGAAAGAAGTTGTTTGATTGCATTTTCATCATTCGACTGAATTTTATATCAATTTCCATTGTTATGTAATATATTTTTTCATCTTCTATTTCTTTTCATCACATGTTTATACATTGGTATTTAGGGTCTCTGTTCTTTGATTGCATATCAGTCATTTATTTGGTTGACATGTTTTGTAGTTTTTGGATGTTCGGTGTGTTATTGTTTTGGCTATAATTTGTACGTATTAAATGTTTAAAGTTTTTATTTGATTTTTGGATTGTTTTGATTATGGCATGTTAGTAGATGACTGATTATTGTATATCTTCACTACTTTGGCTGTTTTTTTGTGTATTTGTTGTATTGCCTTCTTAGTGTTCTTAGCATTTTGTCAAATTTTTATTTCAAAGTGGTTTGTTTTTAATAATGAGGTTTGTTGTGTTGATAAGTATGATCTGATCTTTAGTGAAACAAATTTAATGGTATGGTAGGTGTGGTTACATATACTTTTAAAGACTTCAGTTTATTGAGTATGAAACACATTATGTTCCAACAAACAATAACACCAGACACAAAAACACAGGCATATCAGTTCTTTAACATAATCTCTCAATAAATTCCATGTTCTAACATTTCCATTAACAACTTTTAGCACACAAACAAGATATAATCTAAAAGGCATGTTTGGGTTAATTTAGTAATTTTAGGAAGCCTCAAAAGTAGAAAAAATACTAGCCTTTTTCTAAAGAAATTGACCGTTGGTATGTTTGCAGGGTTTGCTATGGTGTTCTAAAGTTTATTAAGGAGAATGGAGCTATACATTATGAGGTATGTAATGTTGTAGTTATTCTTTTTTCGTTTTGTTTCAGCCCAAACTTTTCATGAATCTGCTTGCCCAAACTTTTGTTTCAACTCAACAGGTTGTTTCACATGAACATTGCAACTTATATAAGGTTTATTTCAGCCCGGTTCATGAATTAGGTCCAACTTTTATACCAGTGAAACCCAGACTGACCCGTTACTTCACTGAATTTATTTACTAAAAACAGTGATGCTCATTAGGGAAAGATAATAGTGAAGTACAAGCTTTGAAATCTCAAAATCAAAAGAAAACTCTTTGTTAAAGATGTATATAAAAGAACATTTTAGATTTCCCATGCAGGTTAATCTTTGCTCTGTACTATTGCTTATGTGTTTAGTAACTTTTTTTTATCCAAGTTTGGATATTTAATTATGTTATGAGTTTAGTAACTTTTTATCCAAATTTGAACATTTAATTATGCTTGTGTTTTTATTCCAGTGAAAACCATTGCAGATTTGGGATGTTAGAATTATTTGGAGATGGGGTTAGGCTGGATTACCAAGATATGACCAAAACAAGCTTAACGGGTCAAAACACACATGTCAGGTTACAGCTGCAATTACTGGAAACTGTAGCAGCTTATTTCGACTGATTTAGCTGGATGATATGGTAAAGGACATGGATACGAGTTCGTGGCTTTTTGAATCATCCCAATCCGAGTTCGTGTGACCAAGATATGACCAAAACAAGCTCAACGAGTCAAAACGCACCAATGGATGCTAAGGAATGACAAAGATTAGAGACTAGACTGAAGACTTTAAAGATGCGGTCAACATAAAATGTTGTAAGAATGCTAAGGAAAATGATATGGTGTTAGATTTATTATTATATGTTTATTGTTAGCATACCGGACACATTTGTAAACTATGTTAACTTTGTAATGTTTGCTATATATATGAAATGCATTATTTTGCTTTATTTGTATTTTTATTTTGTATTATTAGGTTAATTTTCATTTAATATAGAAATTAGTGATTCTATTAAAATATTTTTTTTTATTTTTTTATAAATCCATGACGCGCAAAAATGCGTGTCATAAGCAGATTTATGACGGTGGCTTCCTTGACACGCATTTTATGACGCGCATTGAGTGTCATAAATGGAGCGTCATCGTTCGCGCGTCAAGAACGGGATGACGCGCATTTTGCGCGTCAAGAAGATTCTTGACCCCACCTTCCTTGACGCTTTTTTGCGCGTCATCTGGGCCCTTTCTTGACGCGCAAAAAGCGTCAAGAAAGCCCTTTTTTGTAGTAGTGTCTTTTACTAGTTAACTAGTAAGCGGGTTTGGAGTTCGTTGCACCTGTTGTAACTCTTACGGGTCGTAATCGGTTCGTAACTGGGTCTGATTCAAGATTTGTCGGGTTTGGACATACAATATCCAACAGATAGAAAGTTACCAATTTTGACGGATGAAACATTTGTAAGGGATGATACCCAATTTATGGAAATGCTATACATTTCCAGGTAGAGATCTGATAAAGGGTTGATAGAGAAGTTTGAGAAAGCTAGAGCAACAAAAGCTACTAGAGAATAGAGGAAATTTGCCAAGAAGTTGGCTGATGACAAGAGAAAGATAAGGTTGCATGAATCCATTGAAAATGGTGTCTTCTTGCTCAAAATGGAGAAGATGATTGCGGAAAGGAACCTTCTTCCTGCAACTGAGTAGGAAAATATGGCAAGCTTTGGATCTTTACAAATGGATGGATGTTATCCTTGAAGAAAAGATGAATGTTGAACTTCAAGAGAAGCTAAAAACTGATGTTGAGCATAGTCTAAAGAGGCAAAATGCTTTGATAAAGGAAATACAATCAATGAAGCTATCTGCTGAAGAAGAAAGGGAAATTTTGAAGTGGTATTTCAAAGAAGTTAAAAAGGAAATTTCCAAAAGCATTAACTCATGAAGTTGCGTAGACTGAGGCTCAAGTATGATGAAATTAGATAAGCAGAAAGTGAGACTACAAGAATTACTGGCATACCGAGGCCTTTGGGTGCCTTTGCTAGCTATGATCTAGCACACCCGATTGTATCTCCATTTATTCCCATCATTCCTATAGCCAAAGGTAAAAGAAAAAGAACATCCACAACCAAACCAATTGCAAAGAAGCCAAAACCCAATATTAGCATCTTAAGATCAATTCTTGATAATATTGATGCACCAATTCAACTTGAAACCCCCTCCTCTACCAAATTCTTATCCCTACCTCTAAAACAAACTCTACCTTACCTTAACAAATACCCTTTCATCCCATTCCAACTCCTCCAACTTCACCACCTTCTACACCAAAGAAACCTTCACCACCAGCAAAATTACCACCCTCTCTTGTATGAAAGCCAAACCTGTAGCCTTTTGGTCAGAGAAAGAAGAGCTTAGGCAAAAGAAAATAAATTGTTGTTTCTAACTCTAAAACTTAATCTGATTCTCCAAAGAAACCTAAGATGAAGATTCTGCTTCCATGGGAAGAAGAAAGATTATCCACTGGAAGTATGGTGAGGTTATAAAACTGTTCATTATCACCACAAGCAAAGATGATAAGCTGAGGTTAACAAGTGAGGAGATTGTGAGGGATTTTTGTGAAGATGTGCTCAAAGATATAATGGAAATTTATTCAACGATGAAGAACTTGGTTGCTCAAGAACATATGCTTCTGCTAAGAATCAGATACATCCTTGACACAACTCCTAGAGAAGTCTCAGATGCCCTACCCCTCTCTACCTATTGTCCAATTGTGAGGTTAGATTAAAGGGTTGATGAAAACATATTTTATATCTACAGGGCAGATGGAACCTTCACCAAACATCAGAATCTAACTGAAGGTGATTGGTCCAGAAGAGAATCCAAGAGATTCTTGCTCTCATGGTGAAGAGATTCAATGAAGTTTTGCTGATATGGTGAAGAGGAAGGTGAGAAATGTATATATGTATATCCTAGTAGTGTATTAGCACTAAGTTTTGATTTCTGCACAAAGTTTTTGGTAGCACCATCTTAGGGGGAGATTGTTGGGAATATTCTATTCCATAGCTGCAAAATTCACTAAGTGTGAAGTTTTCCGACAGAAGTAAAGTTCTGAAAGAACTCCCAAGAGAAATTATTCTAAAAGTTATCCCGGATGATCAACTTACCCCGGAAGGCGTTAAATTTCTCTCGGAAGCAGAAATTAACCTGGATGAATTGTTTCCGAGTTAATTGGAGTTAACCTGGAGCAATAATTAACTCGGATAACTGAATATCAGCCGAGATAACATTAAAAATTGGATTATTTAATTTCGTACAATTTGTATCATTATTTTTAAATCATTTTTTAAGTGTTTCATTGGTTTTACTTTTAGTTTCACACTAATGTCTTTAGGTATTTTATTGAATTTAGTGTTATATATTTAATCAGACTTTTGATTTTAACGTTATTGCTTTGTCTTTTTTCATATTCGTTTTTATAAGTTGTGCTTTAGCAATACAGTTGTTTTGTTTTAACAACGTAATCCCTGCTAAAACACGCGGATAGTTAAATCTAATTAAAAACAAAATAGAAGTATTCATGTAATAAACTTTTTAAGTAACCTAGTAATTTCAAACCACATGAAGCAAATGCAAATTAAACCTAGTTTAATTTCAAACCAAGGAATTATTGTACAAGTAAAAAATACACACCATGATAGATAGACGAATAGACACACATATGTTATAACCATGTTAACGTCCAGCCATTGTCGTCATAGTAACTTCATTAATTGTACTTGAATCACTAGCTGATGTGTCCAACTTCTTGGGATAACTTTCCCTGCAGAAACCGGGTTCCTTGGGTTCCGGTAGCTCCATATTTTCATAACTTAGCATAGCATATACGGTAGACATTTTTGGCCTATCTTCGGGATATTGTTGCACACACAAAAGTGCAACATGAATACATCTTATAACTTGATTGCCATAAGATGGCTCTACTACAGTTGGGTCTAATATCTCCAATGGTTGTCTTCTGTTCCAAAGCATCCATGCCTGAAGGATTAAGTCCCGCAAAACCAACATTATTAACATGTAGATCTAAACCACTATCGGTAAAATCTAAATTATTAATTAAGGTTATTTGGAATGTTTGTGGAAAAAGGAAATAAGATGTGGCAAGATTGAGTGTTGAGTTGTCTATTAAATGTTTATATTTTACTGTTCAATTTGTTCGATATAAATAGAGCTTTAAAGAGTCATCGTCTTCTTGTTTTACATTGTAAATATTATTGAAAGAGTTGTGGTATTGCTGAACACAAAACATCATGTGATTCTGATGTTTTTCTTTTTTGTTTCAATATCTAACGATCTAGTCTTTTTAATGATGTTCGAAGCAACATTTTTGGCCAAATATATTCTAGCAATTAGCATGCATGCAAAGTGTTACCGATTAAAAAAAATCCCGATCCTCGTGCACTATGTTTTCAGGTTTCTTCTCTATCTACTAGTAATGTAATTTCTTATCATAATCAAAGCAATCCTTAATATGCATAGAACATAAACCAATATCATATACTATAAAACTTACCTTTTTTAACGGCTTTTTTCTTTAGCAGTGGGATTTGATCCCGCATCACATGCAAATGCTAAATCTTATCAAACACCATAATACCTCTAGGCTTATCAATTACTTACAAATCTTCACTTTTGGACCTTTTGTCTTTTCAGCTATAGAAAACTAGAGCTCGAAAGTTCTTGTAAAAGGTATTAGGAATTATACCCAATCAACACATACTCTGAGTCATAAGGGCAAAAGGTATACATGCTTGGGTTTGGTTGTGTATGTTTGTCACGCAGACAGTGACTGGACTCACCTATGTGAGTTTGGTAGAAGGGGTATGATTGTTTGAGTTGTGTAATGTGAGTTGATATTATTTTTTTGAGTATTTTTATATATAAATAAATGAAATAAATAATACAAATCATGTGACTGGTGATCAGCCAAACCCACATACGCGGATATACACACGCAACAAACACACACAAGGACGGGACAGTGTCCTAGGCCATGGTGGCTGGGTGCCACCTAACACACGCAACTCACCCATGGAGATTATACCAGATGCTCTAAGGGCATGAGGTATAACTGTGTGGGTTTAGCTATGTAGATTTCTCACGCATTCAGTAACTGGACTCACCTTTGTGAGTTTGATAGGATGAGTATTACATGCTTGGGTTTAGTTTGGTGGGTTTGATAGTATTTTAATGTTGAAATAAAATTATTAATTAATTAAAATGACATGCCATCAATTCATTGGAACCCACCATCAACCCACGCATGTAGTTACCGGACTCACCTTTGTTAGTTTGATAGGATGAGTATTACCTGCTTGGGTTTAGTTTTGCGGGTTTGATAGTATTTTAATGTTGAAATAGAATTATTAATTAATTAAAATGACATGGCAGGAATTCATTGGAACCCACCATCAACCCATGCATGCAGACAAAGCCATGCAAGGACATGGCGGTGTTCTGCGCCGTGACCCTACGTGGGTGGGTACCACCTGAATCACGCAACCAAACAACGGGGAGCATACCGCATGAATTGAGAAGGTGAAATAGTAGTGCAATAAAACACAATAATTTCATAAGATTTACTAGATTTATGTGATTGTGTTACGTCAATGATCGAACCAAATAGATTTTCAATTTATTTTGATTTTGACACATCTTACAATAACGTCAATGTCAAATATATGCATGAATGCAAACTAGAGTAAGACAACCTGATTTCCAACCTAAGGTTTCATTCTAGTTTTTCTAAACCGTTTCCAATCCCCTTCCTCAACACCTATCAGTCCTAGCCCACTTTCTTACTTTTCCTTATCAGTGTGCCCCCACACTCCCGCCATCTCCGTTGACAATCATCATACTCCAAAACTCAAAGTATTTTTCTTTGTTGGGGGATTTGTGAAAACAAATGATCTACTGGGTGAGCCAAATAACTTACATTAAGCACACACAAGTCGAATGATATTAAATGTGACAACCGATAACCGATAATTTACCAAGTCAACATAAAACTTTGACTAACACTATTATTCAAACTCATATGCATACTTGATTTTATTTTGTATTGAGAGAGAGAGAGAACTTCTTTGATTTAATTTTTATTGAGAGAGAGAGAGAGAGATAACCTCAATCGGCTAACAAAACTCATGATGGGGAGAATAATTTTCAACCAATTACAATCGCTGGGTGACGGCGATGGATAACCTGAATCCCTAACAAGATGTATCATCGACCGAACCATATTAAATCCCGTGTTCATCATTTTACTTTTTTGCAGTCGTGATTGTGTGTGTCATTGATAACCTGAATCCCTAACAAGATGTATCAGAGCTTAGGTTTAGTTACACGCAATCGCAGAGAAGTCGGATTTAGGGTTTGAAGAGTGGATAGCCATCGCCGTCACCCAGCGATTGTAATTGGTTGAAAATTATTCTCCCCATCATGAGTTTTGTTAGCCGATTGAGAAAAGCCAATTACCGTGTTCGTAATCGACGATAGAAAGAAAAAAAGTTTTTTTTGCTTGTTTCGTTTTTCACACCAACAAGGTTTGACAAGGTTCAGTTTTGACTGAACAAAATGATTTTTGTTGCTGATGTTGCAATCGAAAACCAAAAGAAAAAAAATCGGTGGAGTAAATACTTAATTTTGGTTACTCACGTGGCCGACCAGAAGAAAAACGATTCTGTTGATCGACCATAGAAGAAATAAAAAAGCATTTTTGTCTTCTTGTGTATTGAATGCTTAACCTCGCCGCAGGAACTGAGCAATTAGGTCACAGCCATCATCGTGTATAACTTGGTGTTTGAGACCGTGACCTCTATTACAACCGGTCCCATCAGAAAGAAAATGATAAAAAATAGGTCGTATTCTTCTTTATTTTCAGTTTTTGATTAGGGTTGTTTATTCGGATTAGGTTTCATTAGGGTGGTTCATCGCGTGTTTCAGTCATTGGTTGAGATTACTTTTGATTGGCCGAGATTGCCAAGACATTAGAAGTTGGTTGTGTTTAGTTTTGTCAGGTTTGGCCATAGACTTTTCCTGAACGGATTACTAAGTTATCTAAAATCACTTTTACTAGGTTGTTGTGAACGACAATAATAGGTCAAGGTTATTGACAGTGTTTAGTAAAACAGTCGTCAAGTTCAGGCGTCAAGGTTATTGACAGTGTTTAGTAAAACAGTCGTCAAGTTCAGCCCGTGTCGTTGATGTTTGTTCACTGTTGCTCGATTGAGAAGTTCGATGGTAAATATTTTGGTTGGTGGAAGATGCAGATAGATGATCTGCTAGTTTAAAATGATTTGGATTTGGCGTTAGGGGATAAACCGGAGAAGTTTACACCGACTGAGTGGGAGAACTTGGATAAAAAGGCCAAGACAGTTATTAGATTGTCGCCGACGAAGGATGTTGCATTCAACATTTTGAAGGAGACCTTGACGAAAGGGATCATGGAAGCATTATCTAACATGTACGAGAAGCCTTCGGCAGTGAATAAGGTTTTCTTGATCATAGAGTTGGTGACTACTAGGATGAAAGAAGGAAGTTCAGTTACTGTACACATCAATAACTTGAATTCAATTTTTTCAAGATTTTGGTTAGATGGCATTAAATTCGAGGACGAGGTTCAAGCTCGACTATTGTTATCTTATTGCCTGATAGTTTGTCGGGAACTGTTATAGCAATTACGAGTTCTACGAGTAAGTTCACTTTTAATGGGGTTTGGGATATAATTTTGGGCGAAGACGTCAGACGAAGAAATTTAGGTGAATTGATGCACGTTGGTAGAGGAAGAAAGAATAATAGAGGTAGTGGGAGCGGGAACAGAATGAGTCAGTCTAAGGCTTTAGATGATGTGACATGATGGAAGTCTAAACAGTTGGGACACTTCAGGAATCAATGTCCAAATGATAAGAAAGAGATTTACACCGCAGAAGACAACATAGAAGATGATGACTTAATATGCAACGTGGAGAGTAGTGTTGATTCTTGGGTGATGGATTCTGGTCCTTCATTTCATGCTACCCACAGGCCACAGTAGTGACACATGTTGAATTTAAAAGTTGGTGACTTTGGTAAAGTAAGACGGGAAAATGATGATATTCTTGAGGTTACGGGCATTGGTGACATTGATTAAAGACTTCAGTCAGTTCTTGGACATTGAAGGGTGTTAGAGTGATTCCAAGTTTGAAGAAAAAGTTGATTTATGTCGGATAGTTGGGTGAATAGAGACATGATATTAAGTTCGGGAAAGGGAAGTGGAAGGTGGTTAAGGAAAATCTTGTCATAGCTCGAGGAAGAAGAATGAGTTCATTGTACATGGTCAGTTTACCATCTGAGGGACAATCTATCCTAGTTCAGATGAAAAATAAAGTCCGATTCAAAGCGTGTAATAGCCTGGAAAGGATATTGTTCAGTGTTTCAAGTGTGAAAATTGACAAAAACAGTAAAAATAAGCTGAGATTTATTTCCACGAAGGAACAAGACACACGACTAGATCACCGAATGAAAACTCAACTGCCAAAAGTCCTAAATGCAGCGAATGGGCTTCCTATTTATAGGAAACCAGCTGCCGAATGAGATGCCCATCGAATTACTCATTTGGTGGTCATTCGCCACTCATTCGGTGGCTCTGACACAAACAAATTGACTCACTCCGATCACTCTAGCAACTATTACATCAAGACTCGATACATCATATGACACAAAAGCACTATGTACTAATAAAGAGTCTGGTGCGCAGAAGAGGGTTTGCTTTGCAAGTGCGAAACCCAGAGCCACATGTAAGATTTAGGGTAAATGTGCTAGGAAAGGTTCACGTAAACTAGTATGTAGTATTCGTAGCAGTGGAAGCATGGGTTGTGCTTCAGCTGGGGTTCCGAGATGACAATGGAAGAAAAGAACTAGTGTTCCAGCTGATAAAATCTCTCCAGTTGATTACTTGCTGAATATGGAGAGTGTATGTTCTCATGGCATCTCAGAATCCAGCAATTTATCTCAGTGGGAACCGGTAGGGATCGAGAACAGGTCATGGGCAGTTTCAGCCGTGACTGATGTGTTGGAGCGCGGGGGAGCTTTAACGTGCCTTCACGTTAACTGGTGAGAAGGCCATTACAACCAGAAAGATACCTAGAGGTACAAAGTTCATAGTGGATGGCAGTTTAAAGATGATCAAGCCTCTAAGTGGGAGATTGTTAGGTTTGGTGGAGTCTTGATGGGCTAGATTAATGAAGACTTGATGACCGAGCTTGGGCCTATTTAGTTTTCTTGTTTCTAATTCTATAAATCTAATTGTATCTCTATATATTATGATCTTATACTTGTAATTCCTCATCACCAGTGTGAGATGCAGAAAGCAATAAAAGGGTTCCTGGTTGCAGCCCGTAGACGTCAACCACGTTAAATCTCGTGTTCATCGTTTTACTTTTTCGCATTCGTGATTGTGTGTGTGAATGAATACCCGAATCCTTAACATACGAAAGGTAACTCTATCCATAATAAAATTGGATGATGGTTGAGATACATTGGCCAAAGACGAAGTGATATCGTCAGTAACACCGAAGTCCACAAACTAGTCAAGACTAGCTAGAAGAAGTAACATAGTGTGGAATGCGTGAGCCAAGTATGCTTGAGTGTGAGCGGCAGTAGATGAATATGATGTCAAACTAAGTTAAGAATTAGTAAAGTTGTTATCGATACGACATAGTTAGAAATGGGGTGATTGGCGACTCCTATCCCATAATCTATTGAGATTAAACGTATTTCCAGGTCCATGGGTATACGACAACAAGGTATTTTGAAAAGAGGAGGAAATAAGTTGTGTAGTTAACCCATGTAAGGATCTAAGAAGAGCTCATGGCTTTTCACCCTAAGCCTATAGAACACAGAATGTCGGTCCAGGTCTTGTAGCACAAATGTTCCTAAAAAATGTTTCAAGTAAAGATCCAGCGGCGCAAAGAAATTGGTAAAGTTTATTGGCTTTGCCAACATGATGGTCGATGGTAGCCAGTTGGTCATCGAAGCCATTAAATTTTCGACCAAAATTAGTAGCGAATGTGGTTCCTAAACCAATTTCCCCAACTTATCACAAATATTGTGGATTCTTTCAATTGAAGAGTTGTTGTAAGCGGATTGAAATGCCAACCAGTTATGTCTAGTAGTCGAGAGGTCGATGATTTTGCCAACCACTATTCTATTTAATGAAGCATGAATGATTATAATGGTACATTGATTGAGTAAGTAGCAAATCGTATAAACTGCATTGGGAGTTGGCTTGTTTCCGCGAAGAGTAATGGTTAGAGGTACTGATGAGGAGCCATCGATATGTGATAACAGATTATGGTAGGACAGTATAGGGGACATCTGGTTCTTCAATAAGAGATAACTAGATGAAGATAATTTGATTGTGACCATATGCATAATGGTATTCATGGAGAAGGTGTCATCATTGTTAGAGAAATGGGTGGCCATGGCCGATACAGAATAAGAAGAAAGATGGACAAAGGGAAAGGGGAAAAGGATGGATTAGCGTAGGGGAAAAGGAGGGAATAAAAGAATGGTACATGTATAGAGAGTGAATAAAATACAACTATGAACTATACAAGTTACGTATAGTTATCCATAATACCTAAAAAATTTAAACATCTCAATTAGATTTCCTTGCATAAATATAGATAGTTCTGCCCCAAATCTTAACCGCAAAGAAAAGACTGGGTGCATTGATTATGTAGATCAAGGGCTAAGATTGATTATATATCATCAATAGGGCAGTAAATGAATCGAAATTTCAGTGAAATGTTCGTGAACCGTCCGAAACGGGAGTTCTTTTGTGTTCGTTCATTTACTAAATGGACGAACACAAACAACATTTTTTGTTCGTTAAGATTAACAAACGAACATGAAAAGGGTCCTCGTTCGTTCAATTGTGTACATGAACGTTCGGTAAGTGTGTTCGTGAACGCTCGTTTGTGTACGTTCGTTTGTGTTTGTTCGTAATTGTTCGTTTGTGTTTGTTTGTTAACACTACAACTTTTAATAATATGTTTCAAAAATATTTATAATTTACATTTGACACTTAACAGCATACGGCTCGAATCCTCCAATCTCCTTTTAGATATTCTCTAATATTCTTTTAATTTTTTAAATATTTATGACCATCATATATCTCTAATTTCTTTTTAGTAATTTAGGGTTCAATTCAACTTGCAGCCTCCAATCGTCCACGCACGGCTCCAAGAATCCGGCATCCACAGGCCATAACTTCATGCATCCGGCATCCACACCTCCACCTCCGTTTGCACCCGCCTTCTCCTCCTTATCGGACCGCTGCCATCTACGCATCCGGCATTCACGACTCCACCTCCGTCTCCAGCTGCCTTTAAGGTAAATAACCTTTCTTCCTATTTTATTGTTGCAAGGGTTCAAAACAAGAAAAATCCAAGAAAGCTATGAAGCTTATTGAGTTGCAATACTTTTAACTTGTGTTGTATACATTTCACCCAAATTAAAAAATAATTAATTTTGATGTCTCTTTCTTCAATTTCAGGATGAGAAGTATGAGAGTTAATGATTTTTTGAGAAGTTGTTTGGCTTAAATATCACTTTGGATTTAGATTGTTGTTTTTATCTTTAAATGTGCATGAGATTATGTTTGGCATATGAACTTTGGATGGATGATTTGTCTTTAAATCATAGCTTTTGGGGTTCTCCTCTGATCTTTGGATGGTTGATTTGTTTTTATGTACAGCATATATGTGTTTGTTTATTTGGTTTGTTTGGTTTGTTTGTGACTATCTTTGCTTTGGTTCGTTTGGTTTTTTTGATTCATTTGGTTTGTTTGTGACCGTGTTTGGTTTGGTTTATCTAGTTCATTTAGTTCGTTAGGTTCGTTTGACCAGAAATGTAAAAATTGACAAACAAACACAAACAAACACGAACAAAACTCTTTGGTTAACAAACTAACACAAACGAAAAATCTTGTTCAATTATTTGCTTGTGTTTGTTTGATTGTCCGATAACATGTAAACAAACAAATACAATCATGTCTCGTTCGTGTTCGTTCGATTCTTTTACAGATCAATCTTCACTTTTTTTTTTGTAAATATCAATCTTCACTTAGACTAATATCTAATGTGAACAAGGATAATTTAGTAAATATCAATTTTCTTTTCAATTAATAATAATTCCACCAACTTTCTAGAATTAAATAACTTTTATATAATTCTAAAAAATACACTATAAAATCAAACATTTTTTTCTATGTGTATAATATTGCTATATGTTTTTTATTAATAATTTTTTTAAAGATTACAAAAATATGTTATATTGCTATACTATTATAAAAATAACATTGTGCTATTATCGTGTTACTATATGTATTACAAATTACCAATTGTATTATAATATTATACAAAGCTACGTTAAAACATAGATATTTTAATAAAAGTTACAACAATGCGATAATAGCACCACTATGTAAATTTTAAAATATACAAGTTACAATTACATAATAATAGCGCTACGTTGTTTTTATAATATTACCCAAATATATAACATATATATATGTATATATATAGAGAAATAATGAAAAGTTCATTGTAGACACCTCCATAAGTGTAGACATGTAGACACATTTTTTCACCATTAGAGCTCTTGATCTAATGGTTGTGATTAATTTTCTTTTTCATCTTTTTCTTTCTTTCTCATTATTCAGAAAATTTCACATGTGAAAAATAGTTATTTCACATGCGAAAATGTATAAAAATAAAACTCACCCTATAGCAATATATCACACACATATATATATATAGCAATACTACATGCATATTAAATATAAAAAAATACTTGATTTTATTATTTAAATTAAAAAATACACATATAAAGTATATAAAACTTATTTTAAGATTTAAAAAGTTGATTATATTAATATCTATTGAAAAAATTGAATATTTAATAAAATGCTTTTATGTTTAATTATTAGAAATAGACACATAGCACTTAGATATTGGTTTCTTACAATTTTTATAAATTTTGTATATGATCTACCTTATATAAGCTAATAAACACATCCAATACTATGTATATTTTAGAATTCACATAAGAGAGGGTTATTGCGAGAAGCTTCCTTATGGTAAGAAGGCACAACCATCAGATCTTCAATTAAATAAAAAACTGTGACCCAAAGTTTTTCTTTGTAGCATTATAGAGAAAAACAAAGAGACAGAAGTGCATTTTTAACTTTCTATCAAGTTTTTCCCATTTTCTAAACCTTCATAACTCTTAGATACGACATTATATTTTTTTTTAAATTATATCATAAAAACGAGTGTTTTTATCTTTAAAATACGTACAGTGTTGTTATATATAAAGTTAATAAGAATTTAAGCTTTCGATTTGACACAATGATCTGAACATGTTTAGATCATTGTGTCATATTGTGTCAAAACTGTTCAGATCATTGTGTCAAGTACTCGTCATTATGTTATGTTCAGATCATTGTGTCAAAATGTTCAAATTATTGTCAAAATGTCCCGACCACTGTGTAATATTGTGTAAAAAATGTTCAAATCATTGTGTCAAATCGAAATAGTTTTTTTTATTTTATATATAGAAACACTGTACGCGTTTTAAAGATAAAAAAAACGTTTTTTTTATGGTGCAATTTAAAAAAAAAATAATGTCATACGTAAAAGTTATGAATAATCAATAAAAATGGCTAAGACTAAATTGCCCTCTTTCATTTTTTATTAGATCAAGGGGGAATTGAATATATCCCCCTACTTAGAAACAAAATTGCATATTTCCCTAGAACACAAGTTTTTAAAGCATGATGTACAATGCACTTTAAGCATGATTTTGGAAATATATGCAATTTCTTAAGTTTAGAGGGGAAAATATGCAAATGCCTCGAAAATTAAAGATTCAAAGGGCTAAAATAACTTGTTATCTTACATAGATCATACTTGAACCTTTCTCTTCAAATAACGGTCATATTATTAAAAATAGTAATATATTATAAGCGATATTTGAGATAAATAAAAGCATTAAAGAGCTGACCAAATTATTTTTAGGTGGATGAAATATATACTTTTTTCCAGGTATTTATAGGTTGTGTGTGTATGCACTTGACTACTGCATATACTTGCATTTACAGTGGTAAAACTGAAACCATATAATCCTAAGTTGTAATTAACGGCTAGCAAGTGAAGTTGAAAAAGGTATGTAAATAGGGTATAGTTATCAACAGAACTTACGTGTCCTAAAAGGTTGAGATCATGATCAGAATGATGAAATGCCCAGTTCTTCTGGCCGCTTATAATTTCCAACACTATCACGCCGAAACTATAAACATCTGACTTCACTGAATAATGACCGTTCATTGCATATTCCGGAGACATGTAGCCGCTGCACCAAAACAAATATACAAAAATTCAAAAGTTGGATAAATAAGTGAAGGGGCATTTTTAAAGTAGTTCGTGCTTTATAATATCCTCTCTTCTTGACAAGTGTCTTCAATTTTATAAAAGGAAAATTATGATAAGTGGCTGCTTTGTATTTGAACTTAATAACTTGACCATCTAGCCAAACGTCTAAGATTTCTTGTTAAATCGGTCAACCCAAACAAATATGGGTGAATTTAGCGCCACTGAAATCATTTTAATTAATCAAGATTGTACTTAGAAACAAAGCGAAAACAGAGTAAACATAGTTATAAGTGGGAGGTCTTGTAAATAAGACGTTTACTTTTCGTTGATTGGTTTAAAGGGTTAGCAAAGGGCTTAGTGCACAAATCGGCTATAGAGATTGGTTTAAAGTCCATTTAAAATCTCTTATGATAAAGAGTGAAATTTTTGCTAATTATGTAGAGCCTCTAAATCAAAACTACTAAAGGAGTGAGTTTGTTGCATATCGAACAATAAGATGAAAGAATATTATCCATTATGTGATAAAAGGCCAATTGAGGTTAGTTTATCTATTACTTATTTTAACGGCATTTAAAACTATCATCAAATCTCTAATATCCGAGTTAGTCTTCGAGAAACGAGACTGCAACCATTCATATTGGATTTGACACTCCAAACTTGACTCAACTAGGAACACGGTTAAGGAGGAAACCTACCACTTGAAAAAACCTCTTGAGTCATGTTCTAAACTTGAGACCTTAAGGATCCAACCCATAAACCATCATCCCCATGACCCAGTTTCTCTAGTTTATCTATTACTAATGGATCAAAAAAAAAATTAATAATAACAAAAATAAATGGGTCAGCACAATAAACGGATATAGCAAGCATTTGCATCCTCACCAATTATTCTAAAAGTTACTCCGTTGAAATTGATCTCTAGAAGAACAAATCAACAACCATTAGTACAAAAGGTTATTTCAAATGTTACCAATGCAAAAAGTTTGGGAACATGAAAAGTGACTATAGGACCAACATGGAGAATGTTCAAAATTGATTTTCCCACTCAAAAATCTGTGTTGTGTGTGCCTGAAAATATCTATTTTGTGATACTCTGAACTAACATAAATACCATCTAATATTCGGTAAATGTAGCTTACGCAAGTAGTGAAGTAGATTCAAATGAAATTGATCATATTTGAATAAGGTAACTTACTAGGTTCCGATGATTCTTTTGGTCATTTCTTGTATTTGATCAGTCCCAAATATGCGAGCGATGCCAAAGTCTGAAATTTTCGGGTTCCACTCGCTGTCTAGTAAGATGTTACTAGTTTTGAGATCTCTATGAATGATTCTTAACCTCGAGTCTTGATGAAGGTAAAGTAAACCACGTGCAATACCCTTAATGATATGGTACCGCTTTCTCCATGTCAGTTGTTTTCGCGTAGGTTTATCTGTGAATTAAAATTATGAAAGCATGCACCAAGTTAAGCAAAGAGATTGTGTCAGTGTGTCTCCCTCTTATGTGATTATTTACTGATTTGAGGATACAAACAATTATATGCTACTTTACCGCATGGAAAACCCCATAAAACCGAACACATGTACAAGATCCTCTACGAACAAAAAGGTGTCACTAAAGGGTAATATATATATATATATATATATATATATATATATATATATATATATATTGGTTCTCATTTGAATCTAACTATATATATAGGTAAAAGATCCATGTAGACCCCTTATTTTTTGTAGACCCCGTAGACCCCTTATAAAACTCAATAAAACTCATTAAAACTCACTAAAAATAAAACTCAGTTTTGTTAATTTAGTTTTTTTTATTTGCGATAAGCTTTTAAGAACAAAAAAAGACAATTAAAAAAAAAGAAAAACGAAAAACATTAAAAATTGAACATTTTAAGACAATGAGTTTTAAAAATCAATGAGTTTAAAACTCAATAAACTCAATAAAACTCAGTGTTGCGTTTAAAACTCATTATTTTAAAACTCATTGTCTTAAAATGTTCGATTTTTAATGTTTTTTATTTTTTTTAATTGATTTATTTAATTTTTTGGTTCTGAAAAGCTTATCGTAATAAAAAAAACCAAATTTACAACACTGAGTTTTATTTTTATTGAGTTTTATAGGGGTCTACGGGGTCTACAAAATTTAAGGGGTCTATATTATTGCGAAAACACGAAAAAAATATTAAAACCTCTGTAACTTCCTCATACGTTAATATATATATTTTTTTAATTTGCACCAAAAGTCTTAAAATTATGTCACCTTTAATTCTGGAAAAAAAAGTAAACATTTAAAATTTCGTGATTTTTTTATTATTGTGCAATAATACATATTAACTATATTACACATGTGCAATATTAATAAAAAAACGTTATTTTTTTAATTATTTTCCAGAATTAAAGATAACTAACAAAATATGTAAAAGGGGTAAAATGGTCATCTTGACTATCTGAGGGCCTTAACCAATAAAGAGTTGGGTTTTGGTATAATGAGGTAACTCATTACAAATGTGGATTTGTAACATTTAGGATGTCTTGATAGGGACATTACGTTAAAGGCATTAAGAAACTGATTCACAAGAACTTAACCCAAGAATAATAGCTTTGCAAAGCTAAGGTGAGTTCTATGAGCCCTCTTTTAAATTGTTTAAATGCTTTAAACCATTTTGGGCTGATATACATAACGTTTTGTGAAAATACTCTCAACTGTTATAATTGCTTGTTATATGTATTGGTTGTATGCTGATGAGTAGAGGAAAGATAGATTGCCATTTCGATGTTTCTAGTAGAATAGATTAAGAATGGTAATCGAGAAAAGATTGGTGAGTAAGGGACTTCTGAAACAAGAAGTTAAATAGTGTTGTCCCAATGGTGTCAAAACCAACCGTCAAAGCTAAGCGGCGTCAAAGCCAGAAAGCGTCAAAGCTAAGCGGCGTCAAAGCCAGAAAGCGTCAAAGCTATATAGTGTCAAAACTAAAGGGACCGTTGCTACACGATGTGTTCGTAAGGCAAATACAAACACTATTTCCCTAAGATAGCACTTAACAAGGTTAGTCAATTCACGAGGTTACGGTTTGTAAATATATGTGCTATATGCTTTGTGTTTGATTGTCTAATTGCAGAAATGTGTTTGATAAACCTAAGTGCTTTCGAAAGGTAAAGTTTTCCAAAAACGTAGAACTCACCAGCGTAAGCTGACTTGTTAAGTTATGTATGTCAGATGAGGTTGGACCTTCGAATCGAAAGGGAAGGCTGAGATGTGAGCAGGAACTAGGGGGCATACACTATCACGACAATGTCAAGCTAACAAGAGAAGACATTTTTGAAAACTGGTGTGGAGATGTTTATTTCTCTTTTGTATTTGTCTTTCTTACTATGTAATACTTGGCATATGAATCAAATTTTTATTTCCGCTGCGTTAGTTATCTCTGTTGTACCTTGTGTTCATGAGTAAATCCGATGCGTGACCGCTCCTAGGGCCAAGTCTGGGAGTGGGCGTCACAAGTTGGTATCAGAGCCTTGGTTTAAGAGATTTAGATACTATTGCAGTGTCTAGACTTAAACTAGGACTCTGGGGAAGCCAAGTAAGATGAGACAAATGCCAGTATTGATAGTTATGGTCATAGGAAGGACGTGCATAAGGAGTATAATGGACGGGGACTTAGGATATATGAGTATGGAAAATACCCAATTGCAATTAGCTACTGCAATTTGGTATTAACTATATAAGTATATCCTAAGCACTGGTTATTATATGGCCAAGTGCGAGATAGTTTATTTGATGCTAAGATGTGGACAAAAAGGATGCATGCGAATAGATGTAGATAAGTTTTGAAGACATTATATATAAATAAACGTATTGACGTCTGCGCTTATCTGTTTATCATGTATTCAAAACTTGGAAACTCTACGTCACATAAATCCTAAAATGTCATTCATATTAATGTAGGAAATGGCTAGAGGAAGTCGTGGAAATGACAACGACGGTAGAATAGTTCAGGAGAACCACGCGAGCAAATCCCGAGCCCGAAGCTAACGTCGAAGCTAATACGTTCACTGGTGAACAAGTAGCGGCTATTATCGCGCAAGCAATAGCCCAAGTCCAAAGAGGCGTTGGTGGAACCAATGGGACGGGAGGTGGAGGAAACAACAACGGGAATAGAAATGACTCAGGGGATACGGAAGAAGGGCAAGGAGGTAGAGGATGTTCTTTCAAGACATTATGTGGTTGCAAACCCCCTTCGTATGATGGCAAGAAGGACGCAATAGCTACCTTCGAATGGATTCATGAGATGGAAGCAGTTATTGAGATCAGTGGGTGTAGAGAAGACGAAGCAGTGAAGTACGCCGCTCACTCGTTTGTATCTGAAGCATTGCACTGGTGGGGAATGGTTAGGCAAACTGAAGGGAGTGTAGCTATCGCCTCAATGAAGTGGGACGACTTGAAAAAGTTAGTTCTCGAAGATTTCTGCCCTAGGGGAGAGCTGGATCAGTTGGAGAAGGACTTCTTGTTGCTCGAAGCTAGAAACATGACGCATCGGGAATATACGTCCAAGTTCAAAGCTATGGCAAGATTGTTGCCTGCGTTAGTGACTCCTGAAGCTCAAAGGGTGAAACGATACGTCCAAGGCCTCCCTGGCCGAGTTAGGGAATTCATTAAGGCTATTGAGCCTAGAACGTTCAAGGAAACGGTGAATCTAAGCTCCAATCTCTATAGTGAGATGTTCGGAGCAGGAGGTAGACCAGAGGAGTCTAAGAGAAAGTGGACAGAGACGACTGAAGGTTCAAGGAGGAATGACAGGGGTCACCGTAAAAAGCAAAAGAATGGATCAAAGGGCAACAACCTTTGTGGACTAACATCAGTGATTGCTGCAGATTATTGCAGTCACTGTTGTTTGTAACGAAGACAGATATTTAGAATACGACAATGGTTCTAATCATTTCTATGTAAGTATACATTCAGATTTAAATGGTTTCGGTTTCTTCAATTCCTTCGTAGATTGATGTTTGAGTTTTTTAATTTAAACAATGTTCTTCTTTCCAAGATTTAAACATGACGGGTTATTCCAATGTCTGGGATTATATGGTCTGAACTTCTAAGGAAATGAAGGTTTGGTTTCGCAATTCTTAAGCTTTCTTTATGAAAAGAACCAATATATCAAATTTGGGTATTAAACTTTCAGTCTACTTTTATTTAGCAAGATCATAGGTTGGGTTGGGTATGGCAAATGGTTATTCAGGGTGTTTGTGAAAGTTGGCTTTGGTATTTTTTATGGACTGTTTATTCATATCTGAATACATCAAAGTTGGGCTCTGTTTTTTATTGAGCCATTTGACCTGCACTACATAATCACAATTTTGACCCGTTAAACTAAGATTTATTATTTAACCTGTTTGAACATGATCACTATGTTGTTTATTGTTTTATATCCTTATTTAAAGTGTTTCTGTCAACATTTAACATGTCTGAAAATGGAGAGAAATTTTTGCAGTTAGCTGAAGGTTTTCTTAAAAACACATTGTTTCTAGAGCTTGCGCGAGCTTGAAGGTGCAGTTTGATTTACTCTTGCTGTTGAATAATTATAAAAAGAACAGACTTCTTATTGATACTATAAAATGAATGATATTGGTTGCACCTCTTAGTGTATATATTTCTCTTCTGGAACGATAACAAGCCAGGTACTGGGATGCTTCAGAAATTCTCTCTGGGAACTTCGCACTTACGTGTAGCTGACACATCATCACCGATTATTTTTGTTTACAGCCTGATAATTGGGAATGGTTCCATCATTATCTTAGTTGCTTGCTGGAAGATGACTGCAGTTTGTCTATTTTGGTTAGTAGTCCTTCAATCCATGGCATGTTTTATCACCTTAATATATCTTATATGTATATATCTAACTACCCCTTGAAGTTTGTGTTCTTTTAATAAGACTTATGTGCAGTTTGATTGTTTTAATAAGATTTTAGTTGAGATGTGTGTGCCATGTAATGCAGTCACACCAGTTCCTCCTTCTGGTAAGATTTCCATTTCCTTTTTCACTATTTAATTTTGGGCCATGGTGAATTAATGTTTACAAATTTAGGGAAGTTAGTGTCTGAATGCTTATGTAAGGTGTGTATGGTTTTTTGGTATATAGATACCTTAAATGGTTTTGCCTTAGTGTGATCGGTGTCGTTCATGGCCTTCCAAATCGTTGGCTAAGGTATCACCAATCTATTTCATTTAAGTACTATAGGAAATCATGTTAAATAGTGACCCCACAAGACCTCACAATCTGATCTTCATAGGTACAAAAATGGTGATATCGACACGTGGTTCAAGCATGGTGACGCCGCCGCAACGCGGCTGGTCACCACACAGGTGCTATACTGGATGCAAAAAGTGCCACTCAAAATCAAGCCAGCAAGTGGTAGCAGCAGGATTGCCAAACAAGTTGGTAGCTATTTCTTACTTATTGTTAAGTGATCGTGTTGTGTTTTCTAAGATATTAACTTTTGGTTTTATTACTTTGCAGTGGAGAATTAGAGGACACCTTCATTGTTGATGTCTCTACTGGTTTGGCAAGAGTACTTTTTTTTAATTATTTTAAGTTCTAACCCTCCATTAAAATACTTCGATACTAACCACAAGTTTGAGGTTTATTATCTGACACATATGGATAGATAGTTAATCATGTATTTTGGATAAGTGAGAAGGGTTTCTTAACTAATGTGTCTTTTTTTTTCCATGAAAGTTGTAAGTTCAGTTAAAAGGTATAAGAAAGTTAATTGATGAAGACTTCGTTAGTGATTTAATATGTATATTTTCAGCGCAGTTCATCCAGCAGCTATAAGATTGGATAATTCAACTCCCGAGACAATACTTCAACTTCTTACCATTTGAGGAGCTCCAATCAAGGCTTGAGAAAGTCATTTATAGCTAGGGATGAATGGGTTAAAGCTTATGAGACTCAGGTTAGTAAAAGTAATGGTCTCATTGGTGGTTTAGAAAAAATATAATAATAATAATATGGTACAATTTAGAGATTCAAAGGAAAATATGCAGGCAGTATATGTAAGTACTAAAAACCAATTGTTAATGGATGTGGAGCTTTTGCATTTTCAGTTGCCATATGGCCCATTGACTCCAAAAAGTCAAGGAAAGTCAATATAGGACAATACGTCCTTGAAAATTAGCCGAATGTATCTAGGAAGGACATTGTGTGACAGTTAAAATAGAGTTCATCCTTTGCATGTTACGGGAAGGACAATTATGATATGGTCATTGTGTTTTACATGTCTAGATGAATGGTTTGTTTTCTATTTTTGTTGGTGTCATGATAAACATGTTTACTTATGAGTGTAATATAAACAAACTTAGAACATCATTCAGAGCAACAACATAGCAGCCTGTGAATTTCTTGCTTTTCATTGTCTTATTGTTCATTTCATGTAGTTGTAAACATCATTCAAAACAACAAGATAGCACTCACTGTATTTTTTTTCTTTTCATGCTATTATTGTTCAGTTGATTCAGGGATTGTGTTTCCATTTTACGCATTTCTGGTCGTTCATGGAGGCTGCTATGTAAGTTTTTTGCCCGTTCTTTTATGATGTATTTGGTTTAATTTCAGGGGCTATTTCTTTGGCTGCTTATGAAATCTATGTTGCATTTGTTTCTTTGTTGTTTCTTTGTCTGTTTGTTTGTTCTTGGTTTGCCTCTGTTTATATATTTCACTATTTATGTGTACCAATTTATCTCTATGTTGGATCCTTTATTTGGTGTTTAAAAGTCGTGGTCTTTAAAAAAATACTTTTCCTTTGTTTTCTGTTGCAGAAGCGAGCTCGCCTGCACTTTTGAGTATGTAAGCAACAAAAACAACTTTTGTTAGCAAAAGACACATAAATGAACATCAGACTCTAGGATGTCTTTTGGGGTATTACCACACCTATGCTTAGGTAATTTGTAGGAAAGATGTTCATCACATGTGTCTTCAATGTAAAGAAAATGGTTGGTCTAAGTGCCAGTAGTTGACTTTATAAAATATCTATATCAAGCTTTTGTTGTCTAATTATCTTGCTTTCATAGCTTGCAAATGGCATGCATTGCTATACAACCATCAGTTACATTTGTACATTGCTTTGCAATGTTATTTAACCTGTCTTTTTGTGTGCTGCCTTTTTTTCCCTTTGTAATACATGGGTTTATAAACAAATGAGTTTTCTATGTGCAACTTGACTTTAAGAAAGTCAATCAAGCACAGGAGTCCAAGGTAAGCATAGTTATTAGAGATGCAAACATTAGACTTGCTTATACAGTTAGGAATTACAATGTTTATTCATTTTCAGTTTCATTTTAAGCAGTCAAGCATAGAATGGTTCCATTAAAGATGTGCGTTGGTTTAAAACGCAACTACGAGGTCTTCGATTGCCATTTTAACTTTCAACAAACGGACAATAAATACAATTACTTCACACCGTTTCGCGCAACGCGCGAATCCAGCTAGCTAGTATATATATATATATGTATATATATATATATATATATATATATATATATATATATAGGGAGAGGATCATTTGAGAACTAATTGGGTTTGAGAACTAAAAAGAACTAATCTCAGCCACTAGTTTATATATATGGAAAACCCCCCCATGAATTATAGTGGTCCCCACTTAAAATTAGTGGTTGAAATTTAGTTCTCAAAAGTTCTCAAAATAAAAAGTTCTCATTTGAACCTAACCCTATATATATATAGAACCCTTAAATTTTGTAGACCCCGTAGACCCCTATAAAACTCAATAAAAATAAAACTCAGTGTTGTAAATTTAGTTTTTTTTATTACGATAAGCTTTTCAGAACCAAAAAAATAAATAAATAAATTAAAAAAAAACAAAAAACATTAAAAATCGAACATTTTAATAAGACAATGAGTTTTAAAATAATGAGTTTTAAACGCAACACCGAGTTTTATTAAGTTTATTGAGTTTTAAACTCATTGATTTTTAAAACTCATTGTCTTAAACTGTTTAATTTTTAATGTTTTTCGTTTTTCCTTTTTTTAATTGTTTTTTTGTTCTTAAAAGCTTATCGCAAATAAAAAAAACTAAATTAACAAAACTGAGTTTTATTTTTATTGAGTTTTAATAAGTTTTATTGAGTTTTATAAGGGGTCTACGGGGTCTACAAAAAATAAGGGGTCTACACGGATCTTTTACCTATATATATATATATATATATATATATATAGGGTAAGGATCATGTAAAAACCACATCTTTTTGCGAAAACCTAAAAACTAATACTAAAACCTTAATAACTTTTTCATACGATCATATTTTTTTTTAAAAAAAAGCACCAAAAACCTTAGAATTATTAGTTCTTTAATTTTGGAAAAAATTTAAAAAAAACTTTAACGTCTCGTCGTTTTTTAATTAATGCACATGTGCACTAATAATAAAACTCATACATATAGTATGCGTTAAGGTTTTTTTTAGAAAAATCACATCAAATACGTTATAATTTTGTTAGTTTTTCATGGTTTTTTATTAGTGCACATGTGCACTAATAAAAAAGCACTTTATACGTGTCGTATACATTAATATTTCAAAAGAGAAATTGCACCATAAATCTTATAATTGTGTTATCTTTAACTCTGAAAATATATTTAACGTTTTAAAATTTTTTAAATTTTATGCTACACATGTGCACTATAACTAATAGTTATAGTGCATATGTAGAATTATCATTAATTCTATGAATATTTTAGTTTTTTTAAATGTTTTTAACATAAACAATATGTTTTCGCATGACAATTCTCATTTGTGTAGTACTAATGAAAATGGTGCACATGTGCACTAATAATACACATGTGCACTAATTTTTTTTTCGAAATATCAATTTCTTTTCCAGAATCAAAGACAGTAGAATTTTAAGATTTTTGGTGCAAGTTTCATAGAAAAATATTAACGTATGTAAAAGTTATGAAGATTTTAGTGTTAGTTTTTAGGTTTTCGTAAAAAAAAAGAGTTTTCGCAGGATCCTTATATATATATATATATATATATATATATATATATATATATATATATATATATATATATCCTGCGAAAACTCTTTTTTTTTACGAAAACCTAAAAACTAACACTAAAATCTTCATAACTTTTACATACGTTAATATTTTTCTATGAAACTTGCACCAAAAATCTTAAAATTCTACTGTCTTTGATTCTGGAAAAGAAATTGATATTTCGAAAAAAAAAATTAGTGCACATGTGTATTATTAGTGCACATGTGCACCATTTTCATTAGTACTACACAAATGAGAATTGTCATGCGAAAATATATTGTTTAGGTTAAAAACATTTAAAAAACTAGAACTAATGATAATTCTACATATGTACTATAACTATTTGTTATAGTGCACATGTGTAGCATAAAATTTAAAAAAGTTTAAAACATTAAATCTATTTTCAGAGTTAAAAATAACACAATTATAAGATTTATGGTGCAATTTCTTTTTTAAAATATTAATTTATACGACACATATAAAGTGTTATTTTATTAGTGCACATGTGCACTAGTAAAAAACCACGAAAAGCTAACAAAATTATAATGTATTTGGTGCGATTTTTCTAAAAAAAATATTAACGCGTACTATATGTGTGAGTTTTATTATTAGTGCACATGTGCACTAATAAAAAAACGACGAGACGTTAAAGTTTTTTTTAAATTTTTTCCAAAATTAAAGAACTCATAATTCTAAGATTCTTGGTGCAATTTTTTTAAAAAAATATGATCGTATGAAAAAGTTATGAAGGTTTTAGTATTAGTTTTTAGGTTTTCGCAAAAAGATGTGGTATATATATATATATATATATATATATATATATATATATATATAATTTGTGGTTGAGATTTAGTTCTCAAAAGTTCTTAAAACATAAAGTTCTCATTTAAACATAACCCTAAGGGAGATGATCATTTGAGAACCAATTTCACTTGAGAACTAAAAAAACTAATTTGAGCCATAAGTTTATTTACATGTATCCCCGCTCCCGTGAATTGTAGTGGTTCCCTCCTGAAATTTGTGGTTGAGATTTAGTTCTCAAAAGTTCTCAAAACATAAAGTTTTCATTTAAACATAAGCCTAAGGGAGAGTTAAAATAGAAACCCTCTTGAGGGGAAGAAACCAAAGAACCTCCATCATGTGGCTTACAATGAGGCCACATCATCAGTTTTCATCTTTTTTGTCTTATAGTAAATCAGGGTACTTTTACTCATTTACAACTTTTTTCTTCCATCTAACAACATTAAAAAGAGACTTGATGGTTTCTCTCTCCTCTCTCCTCTAATACACTATATTTAATTAATAATTTCTCTCACTTACTTTATTGATATTTCAATACATTTATTGTTTGTTTTTATATTTTCATAAAAATCATTAGAGATTTGTTTTTACTTTTACTTTTTCTCAACTATTTTTTAATTTCCTTTTTCGGTTATTTAATTGTCAGATATAAAATGTTACGTACGTAACTTTTCTGGGTCTTGTGTAAACAAGAAACTGACAAAATATATTTCATTAATTTATAAGAAAACATTACAAATCAACACTAAATGTAACAAAATATTTCATACGAAAAAAAAATCAAAAAAATATAACAACCTAACGAAAAAACATATAGGGGAGGGATATAATGAAAACCTCTCCGAGTTTGGAAAACCGTGAAAACCAAGTTAAAAATTTTGATTTTTGTTTCGATTTTTTTATGGTGATTCTCTAAGTTAAAAAGACCCCCTTTATGCAAAAAAAAAAAATAAAAAAAAATAAAAAAAAACGCCTAGTAAAATTTTAAAAAAAAAATATTTTATAACCGAGGTTACAATTGTAACAGGGTACTGTTACATATGTAACCTCGGTTATAAAATATTTTTTTTTTAAAATTTTACTAGGCGTTTTTTTTATTTTTTTTTTGCATAAAGGGAGTTTTTTTAACTTAGAGAATCACCATAAAAAAAATCGGAACAAAAATCGATTTTTTTAGCTTGATTTTCACGGTTTTCCAAACTCGGAGAGGTTTTCATTTTATCATTCCTCTCTCTCTCTCTCTCTCTCATATATATATATATATATATATATATATATATATATATATATATATATATATATATCTTTACTACCTTATAAACCATTTCTTTTTAGTTACAAAGTAATCTCTTAAATTTAAAACGTACAAGAAAGGAAGCATTATGTACAAGCTTGAGAAGCTTGTTAAAACTATTCCCTTACTTCTCAACTATGAACACCCCTTTTCCCTTACTTCTCAACTATGAACACCCCTTCACTCTTTCTATTCGGCGGTTGCAGAGAACACGTACACCCCTTTTCTCTATCTATATTCGGCGGTTGCAGTGGTTGCAGAAGCGTTTTCTCTTTTCTTTCGTACAACCCTTGTGTAAAAAGTCTCTCTTTCGTACAACCCTTTTCTGAGTTTGCAGTAATCGTAGATGAAAGAAGCAGTAATCGATGAGATGTTAATGGGCGGTCGAATTGAATTTGCAATTCAAATTTTCAATTTGAAATCAGATATAAATACACACGCAAGTTCTTCTTTGCTAACATTCATCGCAAATCGCAAGTTTTTCTCTGCTGAGGTACGGTTCCTGAATTTTTCTTAAATCGCAACTGATTATTGAAATTGGAATTGTGTCTAATCGCAACTGATGTTAATGGGCGGTCGAATTGTTTGTAGTTCATTGCATCCCGTCGATTCAAGCTGCATCCCGTCGATTCAAGCTGCATCCTTTTAAGGTTAGCCAATTTTTATGTAAGATTTGTATATTAAGATTTGTAGGTTTATTGGTTAATCTTGATGTTGAGGGATCCCAAATTGAAGATTTTATGTAAGATTTTGTTGTTTAAACTGCTGCTCAAACTGCTGCTCAAACTGCTGCTTATGTATTGGTTAATCTATGTTTTATGTTTGTTGTTTAACTGCTGCTTCATGTATTTCATTGATATATGTTTAAACTGCTTGCTCAAACTGCTGCTTATGTTTGTTGTTTTTCTCTTAGTTGTTTGACTAACATTTAAAAAAAAAAATAACTTTCTTAAACACAGATTTGTCGGACACTTGCTATGAAATACATGAATTATGGATAAACTCATTTTTGTTGCTTCTGTTGTGAATTTTGGTTATGAGTCAACTTGATTTTTATTGTTGTGAATTTTTAATGATGGGTGATAAGTGTTAATGTTTTCTTATATTGGGAATCCCCTTTGTAGTTACCCGGAGGTTTTAGATCTCTTATTCCTTTTCATTGTATGTTTACATAAGCTTTAGGAGTGGATCTAGGGATTGTAGGTTCATGTTTTTTAAACTTTTGTGTATTATGTGGTTATGTGGTCATGAACCATGATATGCCTAACCAACTATTTCATTGTCCTCAAACTGCTGCGGATGTAGATGTAAACTCTAATCTCCAAACTGAAGATTTTATGTAAGATTTTGTTGTTTAAACTGCTGCTCAAACTGCTGCTCAAACTGCTGCTTATGTATTGGTTAATCTATGTTTTATGTTTGTTGTTTAACTGCTGCTTCATGTATTTCATTGATATATGTTTAAACTGCTTGCTCAAACTGCTGCTTATGTTTGTTGTTTTTCTCTTAGTTGTTTGACTAACATTTTTTTTAAAAAAATAACTTTCTTATCATAAAGTCATGAGAAGAAACCTTTCACAATAGAAAACACAGATTTGTCGGACACTTGCTATGAAATACATGAACTTACATATTACAAAATATTCAAATCTCATTTTTGTTGCTTCTGTTGTGAAGATCATCAAATTAACCTGTTTTGCAGCTGTAAAAGTTAAATATAGCTGCAAAAGTACACCTACAAAAGTTAAACACAGCTATAACCATCTTATAAGTAGTCCTTGACTAAAAAAAATTACACACTTTTTAGCTTCCCTTGGTCTAAAAATACTCACTGTGCTTATGCTTTTTACCATGAAATGCACACATCTATTACTACCTATATTCATGCTGCTGTTGTTTGAACCTACTGCTATTGTCATTGTTATATGCACACTCCCATCTTGACTTTTTTAATCAAAATCTGCAAGTTTAAATGAAGGCTTCAAGTGTGTTTAAAAGTTACGTATAGAAACCTTTTCATTGATATTTTAAAAGTTATGTATAGAAACCTTTTCATTGAAATACATGAATTATGGATAAACTATTGTACTTGAACTTACATATTACAAAATATTCAAATACACACACACGTTTTGAAAGATGTTACATGACTAACTTCCCTCAATATTTATGGTTAAATACAACAATAGCAAAACTTAAGTAGCAACCTCAAAGTGATTTAAACTGATTTTAACTTCAGATTAAGTGTGGCACTAACATGTCAGCAGTTTGACCTTTAAAAAACTCAACAGTTCTGCAGTTTGACCTTTAAAAAAAGTCAACAGGTCAGCAGTTTGACCTTTATTCAAACAGAGTGAATCATAAAACTATTTATCAAGTTTGGATGTGTTTAAAGTAAGATGATTCAATAAGTCACTGTGTGTTTGTATGTATGTTTGTTTGTTTGATATTTGATATTTGATTCAAGCTTTGGTTATCTAAACTTTAAATCTGTTTGTATGTATGTTTGTTTGTTTGATATTTGATTCAAGCTTTGGTTATCTAAACTTTAAATCTGTTTGTATGTATGTTTGTTTGTTTGATATTTGATTCAAGCTTTGGTGTCTTTAATAAGTATATTTTGTTTAATTTTACTAATGATAAAGGTGTCTTCAAGTTCAAGCTAAAGGTGTCATCAAGTTCAAGCTCAAGTTCTTCTCAAGTTCATAGCAAGTTCAGGAGGTACAATTTCTATTTCTAGAACAGTTAGCATAAAGACTAACTGAATTCATTTATATCAACTAAAAATTAACAACACATTCATTTAGCTTCTTTTGTACACACATTTCATTCTTTTGCTTCACATTTCCCTGCAACATATATGGTGTCCTTAAGCTCCTAATATGCCACTGTTCTTGATTGTTTCTCTGCTTAAATCTGTGTTTTACTCAAAATGTTCTTTTTTTTTTGGGATTCTTGATGAACCACTGTAGTGGCTGTCCATTGCTTTAAATTCACAGCCTTTTTGAATCTGCCATTTTGGTCTGGATGCTTTAGATGGTAAAATAGGCACAAACACATGTACACTTTCAAAATTGTTGATGAATGCACGTTTTCAAATGAAAAATAAAAACCAAAAGACAAGTTAAAGTTATAAAATATGGAATTTTAATGTCTTAGTTATTCTAGAAGGATATATATGATATTTTGAATTTGATTTGGATATATATGATATTTGTCAAATTTATAGGGATATATATAAAATATGGAATTTTTTTGTATTTGTTCTCATAATGTTAAGAATGGAACAAGAATTGAACAGAAAGGAGAAATTGGCCAGGTGGTTAATTTTGTTTATATTTAAGGTGCAATTTTAACTTTGCACTCAGGTGGTTCATTTTGTTTCAACGTGTGTACCTACTCAAACCACTAGCATTTTTCAACCCGTTTGACCCATATAGTCTATTTGACGTGTTTGCCTCTTAGGCCGTTAGGTAAGTTTTAGAAGTTTGGCCCATATAGCCTATTTGACGTGTTTACCAAACACCCAATTTGTTTTGCCTCTTAGTATACACAACTTAAAAGTTTGGGCTTGTTCAGATTGTTATGAGCACTATGTTAAACCCTTAGTATACACAGCTCTACCAAAATGTTGACTGTTGTTTTATTGGATAAACCAAACAGGATGCAACCCATTAGTAGGTAATCCGTTATTCATTAGTAAATGTTTCAGATCTTAGACACTTCCTTTGTGAAAAGAATGACTATATTTTTAAAAGAAGAAAGAAAAAAAGAGGCATTTTATGATATATTTTTTTATTCTGATTTCTCTAAAAAAACATCTTCATAAAACGTTTTTATTCTTTATTATGATAAATGCGCTAAATACATGTCTATAAATGAATCAATGATGTTCAATCTTTATTTGTAACCATTTTAAGCGGCAGACGTTGTAACCATTTTAATATTATGTTCAATCTTTATTTGTGTTAAGGAAGATTTTGAAGTTTATCAAGTCCAAGCTCAAGTCCAGCTCATCTCAAGTTCATCTCAACTCAAGGTACAACGATACATTTTTCATAACTAATTTAGGATGTCTAAAGTCCATATATTCATAACAAAGTTTATGCTATTATAATTGTGTGTTACCATCATTTGTGAATGTGTGTTAATGTGATAGGTAAAACATTCGTTTTCTTGCATTTAGATAAGAGTTCATTTTTAGATATACGTGGTTTTTAAGCATATTTTGTATATATGTT